>JBBPJQ010000736.1:0-17390 GCA_038088795.1 Boletus rex-veris
CGAGTCGAGCCGGAAGAGGGTAAGTGCGCTGTAACGTCTACAACCAACGAAACAAAAAGGTCAGATCGATAGCATGAGAAACGGTACGGGGCTCACCACCGCTACTCCGGATATTCACAACGCGTACTCCAACGAGCAAGTAAATGACCTCCAGTAGGGTGTAAGGTCAGCACCGGACAGACGTTTTGTCCTATCAAGATTAGCGCTTGGTCGCTCGAGCTGCTCTTCGACGTCTTGAGATTTACAGTGGTCCGACTTTAGTACGTCGCCGTCGTTGGGCGTGGTGAAGGATTATTTGTGTTTGTTTACGCGCGTGCAACCCAAATTGGTAGTAACATTATGGTAAGTTGCCTTGGATTCATTGGAAATTTGGAATCAACTCAATACGATCGGAAAACCATATTCCACGAGTGTTGTGTACCCTGTTAGCATTCCGAAGTTGTTCGGTTCCCAGTCGCCACCAACTTAAAAAGTCCGAACACCTTGACGAAATATCACACAGAAAGACCCCAGTGACCGCTTCCAAATGTCGTAAGCTTTTACGTGTTCTCATGTCAAACGTTTTGCTTATAAACCCTTTGCCCAACCTTGGCCCAACTGCCAACTATTCCCCCACTTTCTCCCTCCTTTTTGCCATCGTCGATACTTCCGGACGTTGCTTGGGCCTGCACGTCCTTTCCTTGACTCAGATGAGTCTATCTTTTCCTTGTCGTCATGCAAGTCCATTGCCTACTGTGTCCTGTCCTTTGGCGACAGGCCTGTCGCCTGTCGTTCACCTTGCTACTTGTTGTGTCTGTCTTTTCCTTGTTGCCATGCGAGTCCATTGTCTACTCTGTCCTGTTCTTTGGTGTTGAGCTGTCGCTCGTCCCTCACCATGGCTGTCTCTGTCCTTGTTGTGTAGTAAGTATATTTATTCACAGTCCTTGCTAGTAGCAAGTCATTAGGTACTCTGTAAAATACTAATGTAGCCTTTGTATAATAGATTTACTTCATGCCAAGTGCGCTGTCAAGTGAACTATATGATGAGATCCGAGTGCTATTATACGTGGGTAGTGTTTGAATGTCGTACTTTGGTGGTGCGATGTATGGATCGACTACTGATGTTCCCAGAATCAGCGCAGTAGTGAGTGAGCTATATGATGAGTGAGTATAGTCCTTGTGATGGAGTGTTGAACTAATAGTTGTGCTGCTCGTCGTAAATGAGATAGGATCCAATGGTGGTGTAAACTCGAAGGTGAGTGATTCTAGATTAGCGAGTTCATGCATGTCCTCATGAATGGTTTGTAATCTTTTCAGAGGCTTTTTCGATGTTGAATCAGTCTGTTTTGTCACCCTTCGCTGTTGTGACAATGCTAAGTGTTTGATAGGTCAGCTTCACCTTGTGATAGATGGTTAGGCACATTACCATGTCGGGCAATTGAGCGTGATGCACGGTGTGTGTGTGTGGAGCATTGGTCATGTGTGTTGATACCGTACGCAGCATGAACTTCTATGCTTGTTAATGCTCGTTCATCATACTCTTTCCCTCGCATGATCCCCCCGAGTAAGGTAAGGTTAATACCATCACGATTGATGTTTCGATGAGATTGCTCATTCCCATTTGTCGTTGAAGGTGATGCTTTCCAGATATCCTCTGGGATGAAACTAGCTGGGTGGTATATTGCTGCAAGTGTAAACTGATTTGCGTCTAATTTGTCCTTCAGCCAAGCTAGGATTTATGTCAGTGTGATGATGTTGATCTTGAGCAATGTCAATCTACCTTTTGCTTTATTACCACCTGCTCGGATGATCTCGAACGTTTTCTGGATGTCGGGATGTGGGTCGGAAGTGTACAGACTCATCATTGCATCCCAGACTTTGTCACTGACATAGTGCTTGATTGCGAATGCATTCTGTTGGAAGTGTGTCTCGCATATCCGAAAGAACCGCTTTAGGTGGTCATAAGGACCCAGATTAGAGAGTCGGCGTTCTGGTTCATGCTGATCATGCTTATCAACATGCTGACAAAGATATGTACAATATGTTCCAAGACCTATTGACAAGTGAGTAGATATCTTGACAAGTCAATATAGCACTCACCAAGAGCTTGTCCTCTGTGGGCATCAGCAATTACTGACTCGTAGCCAAAGCCATCAATGTGCTTGAAGGCGACAGGAATTCCAGTGTCAGCCATAGCAATCTCAAAAATACGCCGAAAAAGGATAAAGTGTGCATCAGCGCACTGGGATGTTGTGAATGCACGAGCGACAACATTAGCTTTGAGACGACGATGTAGTCAGCATTAAAATAGTGTCATGTATGATATCTTACATCGCATATGGTCATTATCCCATGCTTCAATCTCGAATTCTTCCCATCCATGAAGTCGTTTAAATGACATGTCAATAGAAATGCGGGATGTCATTAGAAGTCGAAAGGCCATTGACGGAGACATGCAGATCACGAGACGGAATTCTTTCTTGCCCGCAAGAGGGTGTATCTCCACACAGCGAACATATGGCTCTGCTGCAGACTCCTGTTCACGCTGAAGTAGCAGTGCACCTAGATGATAAATATTATTAGTGATATATAGAACTATCGTGAAGTCTCTCACCATCAAAGCCTGTTCCACAGGGATATTTTTTTTCACGGAGGTCATTGATCTTGCGGCGGACATGATCGAGATTTGCAAGTGATGGATGGAGGTCAGATAGTGTTGGTGTCCGTTCCGATGACCAACCGAGGACTTGTTGCAGGCCATGCATGAATCCGGAGTCGAGGACAATACGACGGGGTGTTGCATCAGCAAGGCGCCAGTGAAGATCACTGAGTAATACTTCAAATACTTCAACGAGTGCCTTGGGGGTCTTAACGGGAGCTGGCGGAGGATGCCGATGTGGACTGCGACATATAACGACTACTTTGGGGCATGCAGTGAGATCTTGTGGAACGTAAATATCAAATGTAGACGGGCACTTGTGTTCCCATCTAAGTAGTTTCCCTCGAGCGAGTGTACCATCAGGGAAACGATGCCAATGAGCTATGAAGATCAGTACAGATAAACAAGGGAAATATAGTAATGGACTTACGACAAGCTTGTTTGTGCTCGGATGGAGAAGCGGTGAACGTGCATGGCATAAGAGGGCCATATCCTCGCATCTTTGCCTGGCCTTCATACACTGCAATCACAGCCGTATCATTCGAAAACAATGCCTTGAGGTAACCAAGGTCGAACTCCTGCAAGTTCCGTAGGATTAAGTGAGCACGGTTGTTCCAGGAGCGGTGTTCACACCTGCAAAGGAACAATCTGAATTTTCATAATAAATAAGAGTAGATTGCGTACTGAATGAATGGCCGATTAAAATGGTCCCGTCGCATCATAAGCTGGCCTTGGCATGGACGAGACACGGCATAACGGCGACCACGCGTGGCCTGGGCAGTACCATTCTCGTCATTGGCATCAGCATCCGAATCACTACCTTGGGTAACAGCAGTGAACTCCCGTGTGTCGTTGAAAGCATACCCATGCTCCTGGAGTGCGCAGAAGAAGGCGAGGGTCTTCATGAAGACCTCTTTGATAGCGGTATCAGCTACCAAGGAAGATTGCAAAGAGAGAGCCTCGCGAACGTGGCTTCGATTAGTGTACCAGTGCATCCCATCGTTGAGAAGGTTTTTCTCGTACACAGAACAAAATTTGATGCCTTTACCTATTATTTTCACGTGCGATCAGCAAAGATAAAGAGAAACAGGAAAGAGAAACGTACACGATGTACTGAGAACGTCACACTTGACATGCCTACCCAATAGGTAACATTGGACCGCTTTTCGTCCTCCATGAGCATCACCAAGCGAGTACTGGAATGCTGACTTTGGATGAACGAAGTTCACAGGGTCGATCGGGAAGAAATGGGCAACAGCTTCACCCAGATTCTGGCCAGTTTGAGGATATTCAACAATGGCATTGAGCGGATGCTCGATCCAGAACTGCGTGTTGACACGGCGATTGATCCGGTTGAGCGACTGCGCGATCTCCACTGGGGTATATTTGCAAGCAGGTGGTGGAATGTATAGGGAGGAAGAAACAGCAGGACAAGGGACAAGGGAGCTGGGGGTCACAGAACGTGAGAGCGGCGTGGATGCACGAGAAGATTGCTGAGAGTTAGAAGTGCCAGCGGAGGTGAGCATTTCGGCAGGGACTTGAGCCTCTTGAAGGATATCATTGGCACGCTGAATCGCAGACTGCTGAAACTGAGAGAGAGGCATGGCAGGGTGATGGGGTTGGTCGACAGCATCATAAAGTCCTGGAGTTTATATATTGTACAGTGTATAAGTTGGACCGTCGACGAGACCACAGTGGCGCATCGCCTAATTTGGTAGATTATCGATTGGTTTCTTCCGGCTCACCTCTGCTGCAAACCACAATGCTCATTGGGGTTCCAACCTCTATCCTTCTATTGGTTGATGATATTTTCCTTCCCCAATGACTCGCCACAAGTATGTAAAAAATTCTTTCCTTAGCGTCCAACTGAGTGCCTGCTGCGACTTCGTTAGGGACCCTTTTTTCCCCCCTGTGACGAGGCAAAGTCACGCTCTTTGGTGGTCGAGCTCGTTACCTACGGCATGAGCGCTCCAACCACCACCTGACACGTTGGCCCTCATCCATTCCACTCGAGAAAAAAAAGAAAACATGGTACGATCCACAACAAGCGCTCCAATCACAAGAGTGCCGGCTGCGCCGCTAGAGTCTCGAGTATGTTAGTACTCGGTGGTCGAGCTCGTTACCTACGGCATGAGTGCTCCAACCACCACCTGACACGTCAGCCCTCGTCCGTTCCACTCGAAAAAAAAGAAAACAAGGTACGATCCACAACAAGCGCTCCAATCACAAGAGTGCTGGCTGCGCCGCTAGATTCTCGAGTATGTTTAGTGCTCGATCCATTCCGCTTCAAAAATCGAGCCCTCCAATCACAAGGTGCCACATCGAGTCTCGAGCACGCTAGTAGCCGCTAGCGCTTGATCGGTCCCGCTCAAAAAAACAATATGGTATGATTTTTCATTCAAAGGTGACGTTCTGCTGACCCGTCCTCACATCGACAACAGCTGGAGTGCTCTCATTGGCCAGTTTACTTGCGCAGCATGTCAGTTCTTGCATTCGTATTGTGGAAACTCCGCCATTGACTCTGCTCTGACTTAGGTATAAATACGAGCTTGCTGCTACCCAAGTCAGTCCATTATCCTGCAAACACCCTTGCTTTCACCGCGTCTCACCCACTCCGTCACATCATAGTACCATGCCTGCCACAAACGAGCTCTTTACTCTCTGCAAAGGTTACCAGCGCAGTAGCACAGAATTAGTTGTGTACTCTCGCGAGGTGAAACAAATCGTTCAGATTGCGTAGTAAGTTCTTGTTCCTTTAATTTTACTTGCCGCTCTTTCATACTATTTTAATATATAGTCCTACTCGCTTCGGGAGACGGGTTGTTCCTTCAGGCGTTCATGCCTTTCTACGACACCGCGCCGTCTTTTGGGAGTGTTTTTGTGGATTGGAATCCAATGATCCCGTCCCGGCGCGCTTCATCCGCATCATCAGTGGTGCGACGGTGGCACACGGTGCAGAAGTGCGTTGTCACTACCACCATAGTCGATGCGGCTTTCGACGTATGTGAACATGCCTTTTGAAAGCATCATTCTAACACTGTTTCACAGTAAATCTCAGTGAAACTCGTCACACTGCACAGTATGTCTCAGACTATGATGGGTTCCCTCAAACTGGTAGTAAGTCCTTCATCTATCTCGTGTGTCTCATTGTGCTCATATATTTTAGGTCACGGTAATATCCCGGATGTCGTCAAACTCAGCACTGACTTCTACAGGATGATCATGCAGTCGCCCGGCGGACTTGTGCGAGTAGTTCCATTTTTTCCGGGCTACCTTGGCTCTCCATCTGCGTTCTATCCAGGATTTAGCCTGCCCGTATTGGACGCGTCATTTCAACCAATGATTACCCACCCCGCTCGTTCCCATACACGCAGACACTCTAGTGAGTCTTCTAGTGTCAGTTTATAATGCATCTCTAACCAAAATAATCTAGCTACATTTTTGCGTGCTAAAACGGCCCTTCTAGGCACGTCGCACACTCGTCGCACCTCCACTACTGTCGTTCCACTGGCATCAACTAGTGCTAATCTCGCTGTCAACATGCCTTCGGGTGATGAAGACTCACCAAGGGAGCGCAGCCTCCTCCTCGCGCTCACACACGGCTTTGGAATTAGCAAGGTAGATGCAGTCGGCTTGTTAGAAGAGTGTACAAGTTGTGGAAACAACTTCATGGCAAGTCGACTGCGAAGGCACATTAGATGTGAGGAGTGTAGTGAGGGTGTGAGTGCGGCAGCACCTAGCCTTTTATGATGCAACAAACGCACATCTACTGCACTTTTCGTTCACTTCATGCTGCGTTTTATCTACTGTCTTGCACCGCGTTTTTTGTTCCCATTGCACGCTGCACCTTAGGTTACACCCCACTGTCCATATCATTCTTTATCACACACTCGAAAATCCCAATAAAAACAAGAACTGGTCATCTTATTTTACAATCTACTGTATGAGAAGTAACTCAGGTGTCTGAAGAGCAAGCACGCGAAATCGGTGTGCATTCCCTCGTCACAGACTCATGGCTAATAAGTTCGTTGGAGAATGTGAGACCAGGCATCAAGCCATGCTTCTTCAACCAGAATATGGATGCGAAAGAACCGGAGAAGAAAATACCCTCGACTGCGGCAAACCAAACGCTCGGCGAACGTTGAATGTTGGTCCGAAATCCATCGGAGAGCCCAGTTAGCCTTGCATTTGACACAAGGGATGGTGTCCATGGCGTCGAAGAGGTATTCGCGCTGCACAGGATCCTTGATGTAGGTATCAATTAAGAGAGAGTACGTCTCCAGAATGGATGTTCTCCATCATAATCCGGAAACCGTAGAAGCAACGGGCCTCGGCGGCCTGGACCTTGTTTGAGAAACGCTCGACAAGGTTCTCGTTGACAATACTCAGAGGCGGCGAAAAACGCAAGCACATGAGAGACGAAGTGGCGTTCGTTGTCGTTCAAACGATTGTTCCTGTCATGCCTTCGCTTTATATATGATGCGCTACCTAAATTTGTTTTATATATTTCCTCGAGTTCCCGAGGTCTCTGTGATTTGGCTCAAGTGGACGGTGTCAATATGTGTTCGGACTTTTTAAGTTGGTGGCGACGGGAACCGAACAACTTCGGAATGCTAACAGGGTGCTACAAACTCATATTCCACGGCCCTCCGGGCATCCCTGGACCCGCAAGACACATTGGATCACCAGGTTGATTTGCATCACGTCCAGCCGGGAACGTGGAATGCAACCAAATAGTAAGTACTGGGCAGGACACGAGCCTGTTGTGTGTAAACGCGATACGTTCTGAAGCTGTATACAATAACGTAAAGGACATTCGAGTCCATGAGCACGCGCGAGCACCGAAAGTTGTCAATTGGTGAGGCTCAACCAAAGCACTAACACAGGATAATAGCTCACGAAACGGGATGGCGCAAAGTGTTCAGTATAGGGGCCAGTACCAGGCATAGAATTGAGTGAGGGCCGGCTATTACTATTCGAGGCAAGTTTCTTGACAAACCTGGACCTCTCGGGTCCAGGAATTTCTATCGAAATTACAACGGAATAATTGTGTTACACTTGAAACAAGCTTGTTATCATACTTCGACCCTCCGTTCAAAGCCCTTTCTCGGCTTGACGTGGTGACAGCCGCACGAGGATATCATCCTCCGTGTGTGTAACACCGCTGCTGCGCGGATGGACTCGAGGCAGGCACCAACCTGCCGAGTTCTCCTCCGCCGGATTGAAATCGAACAAGTGGAGCAATATTATTAAAAGAACCTTGATTTCGTAAACGGCGAGCCATCTTCCCTTGCACTGTGAGACCATCAGCACGCTGAGAAGTACGGGGGCGGTGGTTAGTACTTACCACATGCTTGCCACCACCAAATGAATGGAAGAGATATCCGTCTGTCTGCAAATGCTTCCTTCGGTACGGTTGCTGCGCAAACCGATCGACCACGAAAGTTTCGGGATCCGAGAAGACCGTCCCATCCATATGGGCAGCGTGGACATCTGCAAGCACATACTCCCCCTTCTTTATCGATATCATCTTCCCATCCTTGAGCTTCAGATCAAAGTCGCAGTCGGCTTGCCGTATCCCAGTGTGCAAGACTGTGAGCCTCGTGGTCTCCATGATCGCAGATGTCAGAAGCTTGAAGGATGGATCATCCAGCTCATCAGGACTGGCTTGTAGCAATGCTTCCAAGCTGCCGGATATTTCGACGGCTGAATCGATCTCTGCGCGGACGCGCGCAAAGCCATTGGGATCGCCCAGTAAAAATGAAAGCGAAAAGAATGAGTTGCCCAACGTATTGGTGTGAAGCGCGTACAGAAAGGCGAGTGCCAACCGTGCCCCCTCCAAGGACTGGATGTTATTATCCTTGAAAACCTGCATGGACCTGGCACGGTAACACTTGGCATCAGAGTCGTTCACTTCCTCTCGCTGCAGATAGTCCCTGAGGGACTTCAGCAGTCGCATTCGCGCTGCATAGGACGGCCAATAATGTAGCAACGTCCTGCCGACACGGTACGGCACACTTTTGTCGAGAATCCGGAAGTCTTTGTAGGTATCTGTCGGGAAGGAGCTCCCAAAAAGGACGAGGTTTGTCGCAGTGTAAATAGACTCGTTGGTGAGTTGCATCAGTGATATCGACTTGTTATGATCCCGGGTAAGGTTCTTGATCCCAGATAACAACATGAGACCGAACGTCTGCGTGGTTTGTCCTAGAGAGCGCTGTGACAAACTCCTGTCAAGGAGTGGATATAGGTCGCGGATCATGATTTCATAGAGGTAGGCATAGTTGGTTTTGACTCCAGCCACGACGTAAAACACCTCCCGGAGGTTGGGGTCATGACGGAGCAGTTGGGAAGAAGCCGAGAAAATGGAAGATATGACATCGCCCGAAGAGACGATCACGAGCCGCCAGGAACCAAGTGACACTCGGTATGTTGGTCCATATTGCTGTCTAGTTTATGTTTATATATCAACCGACAAATAGTTGAGTCGTCTGAGACCTACCGGCATCTGGAGAGAAAAGCGCAAGGGTTAAACGCAAACAGCAGCCCGTTGTCGTATCCTGCCAACAGGCTGGGCACCTGAGGGGGAAAGCTTGACGCATCAAAGAAGTACGAGTAGATATTTGCAGTAATGTCTGCAAGTTTTCGCAAAATATAGGCACCCACAAGGATGAATGAAGACATGGCTTATCTGTGATCGAGGGGAGCGATATGTGGGGCTATTTATTCACTTCCATGGGAGATAGCGAGTTTGCATTATCCAGTGAGCTGCATGAAATGCTTACAGCAACCCTGCGTGCTGGCGGTGGGATGTCTATGCCCGAAGCTGGTTGCTTAGTGACAGCCATCGGGTTGTCTTTCACTAAAAACGGAAGGTTAGAATTAGGTTCAGCTCACGCTGATAAGTGCTTCCCGTATACGCACCTCTCAGAGAAATAAAAGATTCCATATTGGTGGGTCAACCGACGGCAGCACGGAACATATTGGGTATCCGTACCGTGCCTACCGAGCGTTATAGTGTAGGAGGGCATTGCGGAAACTGATTCCTGTTGCAACAGCTTCCCGATCCGCAGAACGGTGGTTTGAGATCGGATATGACTTGGATAAGCCGACCCGTGGATCGATGCAAGTCACAGCGGGAATGGAGTTAGACCCCGTCGGACACCGTAGAAATGTCACAGTGGGATAATTTGGAAAATCGCCGTTGAACGAGCGATATAGAACATCACTACCAGTCCGACCTTTGGTTGTTTCAGGTTTCACTGTTGAACGCAGCTATTAACAATTTAGTCAGGTCGATTAGCCGAAGGGAAGAAAATACGACCCAGAAACAAACACGGACAATGTCATTCTTTCTGGGTCAGTGTCGTGCATTTTTGGGTTTGGGGCGCCACGCATCTGGAATATCAGAAGAGGAAAAGCATTCCGCACTTGGTAGTTAAAGGTGAACATGTCATGAGCGATGGATAGTGTCCGTGATGTGGGAGGATGCGTGACCCGCGTTTTTTACCCAAGGTCGGGTCATGGGCCTCATGGCATTTGCGCCAGCGCTTCACGCTTAAATTTACATTGGTGGACGAATGTGCGCGCTAACCTTGGCATAAAGCAACACCACGGGGAACCTGGTCGATGAAATGGGTCAGCTACAGTGCGTTGTGATGTGACGAGTTAGGCTTAAACTTCGGGCAACTTCGGGAAGTTACGGTAGCTTCGCCCACTGGCAGACCACAGCACTTACTGAAAAATGCAGATTTTCACGTCGCATCAATTATTGATTGACAATCTCGCGTGCCCTGGCTGTTTCAAACTGACAGTATCCGCGTCAGAAAAGGTCTTGTTACATGAAAGGCTATCCCGTGACGGACATCAGAATGGAACCACGGGAAAGTTAGAACCACTTGGAGCAGTCGCCACTGAACAGCAACGCCGGAGCTCAAATCACCACGTCGGATACACTGTTGGACTGACATCATGCTGGGTTTGCGTATGGCACAACGGCTGCATCTGTACGGCGGGAAATACGAATCTGTTGGAGCACGATGAGGGTGTAGTGACCTCAGAATAAGAAATGTTGACCATTCCGAAATAAACATGGGACAGCACACCCTCTCGTTGGTAACCCCTTTCTGCATGCACCCTCAAGGCCTCAGTGACTGGCGTATTCAAGGTCGTCCCCTGTTTTTTTTTTTGGCTTTCAATCACCCTGCCGCATCGTTTTGGTTCCCGAGATTTCGTTTGTTGACGATTGAACAGTGCCAGTGACTTCCTAACGGAGTTCGCGAGGTTGCCGCCAACGAAGTGGCAATCACGGAACGTTCCACCTAGGGCGCGTCCAGACCTTCGTCCATGTCACAGTGGTAACGTTTGAGGTATTCAGGCTGCCAATTAAGGAGCTTGGGTTGCTGCTGCAAAACGGTTTCATCACGTTCAAGTTGCGTCCATGGTGGATGACGCGGACGAGACAATCGGTTGCTGTTGATCCGTTTTTCGGTCCTTTGACTCGTACATAACTTCAAACAAGTATGATTCTCAAAAGGACATATGACTTTGGACGTGTTGTTAGCAGTGTCACGGCCAGTGACACGACTAAGTACTCGCTGGTTGTCGTTTAGTTTGTGAACTCTAGTTTCCCGATTTTGCCATGATGCTAACATATGGTACTAGCTACGTTACTTGAGAAGGGCCAACTGTTACATCTTGCTTGGCGGGGTACGTGCTACGTGTTCAAGCATTATGTAGAAGTATCGGAGAAGTTAGAACGTGAAACGAACTTGAAACAACGTAGCGTGTCGTGTGCTGCGGATGACTAGCGATAGCCTGAGGCAGATATCTGGTGAGATCTAACTTGCAGATGTGACTTATTGCGTGCTGAAACAACCTCTTAAAGTCACGGTATTACGTCCATTAATTCCCGTCCACTAGAGGCGAGTCATCAATGCATCACTCCCGAGTCTGCCACAGATCTTGCTTGAACAAGGCAATGCAGCGATCGCACCGCCTGCACACCCCAGTGCCGAAACACTCCAGTTATCTACCGCAGTCAGGGCTGTCTAGTTGAAACTGATAGTCTCATTTTCCTTCAGATTAGGGTGACGCACTGGCAGTGTGATACTACTTCGCCCGTGTAACTTTTCGCTTGCTATGGTTAGTGGCAGTTGCACATCGGTTTCTTTGATCGACTTGTGGTCCTGTTGTGTTGAAAGGCTTGAGGCAAGTGGGAATTCTTACGGGAGCGGCGCCCAAATGAAGGGAATGGCTCTGACGCGGCCTGTGGATGTGCCACGGAGGCTAGGTCGACTCCCACTGTCGACCGGTCAGTGGTGGTGAAGTCCCCAGCCACCAGTCTCGTATGATGTCGACGCTGAAGCCATTACGGCGCACTAGTACCACAGAGACGGCGTGCGGTTTCTTGTGTCAACCCTACTCAGCCGAGCTACAAAACCACTCACTGAGGCCACGGCGACCGTGATGTCCACTCAGAGATTTTGTCTCTAGTAATCAACAGGAACATGAAGCTTCCTAGCGACTGCTTTCAGCACCTCGGAAAAACACAGAACACACGCTCTGCCAGCATGTTTCATGCTCTTCCTGGATATCTGTTACACAACCAGCATCAGTAATTTTGTGGGCCTTATCCCATGGCCAGTTATCCGAGTTAGCGCTCTTGGCTGTCACCAACAGCAGTGCCACAGCTTTCGGCTCAAGCCGAAAAAGTGATTTTACTGATGCCGGGCTGAAGTACGGATATGACAGCCAAAAATCACCGCCGGAACAGGTGCCTTCCCATGGCACTTGAGGGAGCAGATGATAATCGCTGTTCTAGTCAGCGTCGTGACGTGTTTGAGTTCAGGAATTCTAGGGTATAAAGTTGATCGAAATTACACAGGAACATGTTACTCCTCCTGTCCGAGTCGAACACAAACACAATTCCATTGCACTATATCCATGGTAACGCATCTCCTTACTAATGCCTGCCTACTTGGTAGGACGTTATACCTTGTCATGCGTCTTGTCTGGAGGAGCTCCCCGCTCCCACCTGGGCCGCCTGGATGGCCGCTCATAGGAAACCTGCTTGACGTCCGCACAGACACTCCGTATAAAATGCTCGGAGCCATGAGCAGTGAATATGGCAAGTGCTTGTGCCATATCAATTAGCTGCATCGCTCATTCTACGACAGGTCCTATCATCACCCTCAGAGCGTTGGGAGCGCGATACATCATCCTCAATTCCTCCAAGGTAGCCGAAGACTTGCTTGAGAAGCAGAGCCCCATCACATCAAATAGGCCACACCTTACGTTGGGCGGTGAACTCGTGGGTTATAATAAGGCCACAGGCTTTCTCCAGTATGGTGACACACATCGAAAACACCGCAAGCTTTTTAATCAGCATATCGGTACCAAGAAGAGTCTGATGGCATTCTACCCCACCGTAGAAGCCGAAGCGAAACAGTTTGTATGCAATGTACTGAAGAATCCTGACGATCTGAATGTACATTGTCGCAGGTGCGGTTCTACATTGTGCTCTGAGTGATCGTGTTCATATTCTGGGCAGGACAACTGCGACGTGTGTCTTCAGGATCTCACATGGGTATAGCGTCAAGCATGATGGCGATTTATTCCAGGAAATGTCTAACAGAGCTTTTCACATTGTATCTACGACATCAGCGCCTGGATTTCTAGTTGATTTGCTTCCCATCTGTGGGTATCCAGGACCCTCTAATCTATTCTTAGCTTGAGCGGTTCTGCTAGTGCAATACTTGCCTGAGTGGTTCCCTGGATGTGGGTTTCATAAGGATACGAAGCGGTGGCGCAAAATGGTGGACGACGCGGTGAACATGCCGCACGAGTTTGTGTTGGAGCAGCTGGTTTGTTTCCTCTTCGTGTTCATGCTTGTGCACTTACGATCATCGCAGGCAAAGGGTCATGCCGAACCATCATTTACGTCACGCTTGCTTCAGCAGGGTCTTACGCCTGAAGATGAGGAGATTTTGAAGTGGGCTTCTTTCATGATGCACTTGGGTATGTTTTCAGAATACTGTTCTCAAAATTGTTCGACTTACGTGGAACATGGGTTATGGATTATCAGGGGCATCTGACACTGTGAGTCGAAATCTGTCTACAAGTGCATTACAGTGTAACGAGCGCACCGACTACAGACGCCGTCCATGTTGCTTGCTTTTTTCCGTGCGATGACAATGTACCCTGAGGTTCAGAAGAAAGCGCAGGCAGAAGTGGATTCCATTGTCGGGGATGACAGACTTCCAACCACGGAGGACCGTGATGCACTTCCGTACGTGAACGCGATCTGTATGGAAATCCTTAGATGGAATGTGGTCCTTCCTATTGGTGCGTTCTAGTATCTTCGTATGCGACGCTGACTAGAGCACCGAGTAACACTACATGGCTTTATTAGTAGGCCATGTCTCCACAAAAGATATTCATTATGAGGGATATTTAATCCCCAAAGGGTCCTTTCTTGCACCGAACATCTGGTTTGTGGCTCATCGATTGTGACATTGAGTTGAGATCTCATGCCGAGGAATTCGCTGTAGGTTTATCCTATCCAACCCAGAGACATATCAGGATCCAGAGAGATTTGATCCGGAAAGGTTCCTTGGTGAACATCAACAGCCCAACCCGCGAGAGGCATGTTTCGGATGGGGAAGACGGGTGTGTCCGGGTGCCCGCCTGGCCGAGTCGATGCTCTTTATATATGTCGCAACGGCGCTCGCGACGCTGAATGTGTCAAGATACGTAGAAAATGGTGTGGAATACGTGCCGAGATATGAATTCGAGGAGGGGTTTTTCCGGTGACTTTCCTCGGTTTTGCTGGTGTGAAGCTACTAACGATTAGTCTCGCAGTCGTATCAAGCCGTTCAAGTGTAGAATCACACCGCGATCGAAGAAGGCAGACGAGGGCTAATCCGAGTCAATGGCATGGTTGGCGATACGGTTCCATTGTGCATATCGTTGTAGCGCTGTCAAAATTTATGAACAGGATCGTCCTCTCGTGTGTCCCCAATTGAACGTTGTAGACGGATCATTATTGATATTGTTGTTGACATTCGACCTCTGGAATTGTCGGGCTCTCAAAGAAATGATGGCTCACCGTCTCGTGGCAACTGATGGTATATGACTGAGAGCGCGGCGGAGGTGCAGGACATTTACGTCGATGTTGGTGGCACCAAGTTTCTCTTGACAATCCCGCTGTTCATGTTACTCTCTCTTCTCTCTTATGTAGACCAAAGAGCTGGATGAAGACAGTCGTTCAAACGTTCAGCCTCCACTGTGTTCACGTCCCGGGTATGGTGTCGATTTGAGAAAGCGACGTCAACGCCGACGATCGCGATAGGTCCAATAACCGACAACATGGGTACAGGTCAAGAGCGGCTAAATTCACGAAGAAGAGAAAGGAGTCGATTTTTGGGTGGCTTTGACTATCTGCATCAGCCATCTGGAACCGAGGCAATTCCCCAAGGACCAACCGTGCCAGCTGATGATGTGCAGAACAGTCAATTCGTTTGAACCTACTAGAGGACAGAGCATCCGTACTAACGACAGGCTTTGAGTGCCTGACGTAATTTAGCCTCGCCATACCCACTCTCGCTTGACCTTCCGAAATCGCTCCAACCTGGGAGGCATCGCGCGGAACGCTTTACTGAGGCGACAGGGTGGCCCGACCAACCAACGCTGTTTCAGCGCGCAGAAACAAGGAGACATGGTTCTGGAGAAGATGAATGGCTAAACGGTACGTACTCGGCGAGGAACAGCCAGGGAAAGTCATTGGTGGAAGACGGTGGCGGGTCGTCGTGGACTGAACCAAACATGGAGGTGCATCGATGTCAACCTTGTTCGTGCCAGTGGCCGCCCCGCCGCCCGCTTTTCGCTCCCGGAAAGCGTAGCAGCTTGGCCCGAGCCGTAAAAATTGGACAACGACACACATACGACGACATCCCGTGCAGGGACGCAAGCAGATGCTCCGAAGGGCCAGCGCGCTCCCTAGTTTCATGGCCATTGGATCTTTTGAGACTAGGCGCGCAATGTGAAACTGATGACAAGAAAAACTACATTTTCATTGCCCAAAATAGTCGCTAGAAATGTTCAGTTGATCAGATGCAAGGTCTTCGAGTGAACAGAACTTTTAGTTCATTAGCTCAGTAACTCAGTAGAAGGGGGCTTACACAGAAGAGTACACCCTGAAACAATGAACTGAGCCCCAAAACAGTAAAGAAGATGTGCACTAGTGCCATTTTTGACGTTGGGAACACAATAAATATGACCCATTTTGGTGACACGTTCCTCAAGAACTATCTTCTAAGCAAACCCCTGGCAGTCGTTGCCTTTGCCTAACTCGCCAACTTCGGAGTGAGCTTCTCGAGTGCCACTTTTAGATTTGCCTTGTTTCATGGAGTCTGAATGAAGAGTCTGTGATGCGATCCTCGAAGGGTGTCGATAACGGGAGATCTTGCCTTGTGGGACGGCTGACTCGGAGCTAGTGATGCAACGGTCACGTTCGGTTCGGTTTTTGTGGTATTTTTGTGAACGCTGAACTGAACGTGGTGTTCAGTTCATCCACCTTCCCGAACACTGGACCTGACGAGGAGCGAACATGACCATGCGTCCAGTTCACGTTCAAAGCATCAGTAAAATCATCATGGCCTTAACTGGACTTTTTCGCAAATTTTTCATACTTTTTCGGCACTTATCAGCCTGAGGCAAAAGGTCTGCACAAGTGGCACAAGGCCACTCATTTTCTTAAATCTAACTTGTACATCACTTTTATCACACTTTTCGCACTTACAATGGGGCACCTTAATGGGCAAAATTAGCAAAAGTGGCACAAGATGTGCCATATCATCCATTGGAAAAATATATTAGGTACAAAAAAGGGGCAATAGAGTAGTAAAACCCAAGAGTGTTAGGCTGTATCACGGCGGGTATTGAACGTGGGTATGGATTTTGTACCCATGGGTGTGCTGTGCTGGGTTACCCAGTGGGCGAGGGTGGGCGAAATGGCACAGAGGTAGACGTCTGCATATATGCTCGTGCTCATGCACTTGGCGTGGGTGTGCCCTGGTCCTCATTGTGTCATCACATCCTCATCGTCGGCACGTCGAAGTTGCATCACCATCCTCATTGTGGTCATTGTTGTGGGTGAGGATGAGGGAGAGGGAGAGGGGATGGAGAGGGAGAGGAGAGGGAGAGGGGATGGCCTTGTCCTCGTTGTTGTTGCAACAGTGCCAGTGGGAACGTTGTCATGAGGTGGGCGAGGTAAGGGGCCAGCTGTGGGCTTTTCAACCATGGTCACGTGATTTGTTCACATGCAAAAAATCAAAAAATCACCAAGTCCCTGAGTTCGAGACAACTTTTTGTCCATGAGCACGTAGTACCATACTACCCAGCACACCAGCGCATACATGCACACACAGACTCACTGTCCATCACACCTACCAGCACCCACAGGAACGCGACATCATGTCTCTCTCACCCCTTCTCCACTCAACAACGAGGACAAAGATGTTGATGCAGTGACAATGCAATGACAACAACAACATCAACATTCCCTCTCCCTCACCCTGTAACGACCAAACCCGTCTATGGTCAATAGGGGTCTAGCTGTTGAGTGGGAAGCGCGTAGACTTGACTAGCAAGTCCTATGGAGTATCAATGATGTTCTATTGTGCAAGAGGGAATGGGAAAGAACAGAAAGAACTAGACTAGAGACTAACTACTACTGATCTACAGTATTTATAGG
>JBBPJQ010000737.1:0-17382 GCA_038088795.1 Boletus rex-veris
CCGCCGGTTGCGGTATCACCTGATCGAAAATGGGTGTGTGGACTCGTGTCTCTGGACTGCAGTAATGGGAGGCAGAGGGTAGAATGTGGAATGCACAGGCCACGAAAAAGACCTCAGTGATGCCCAGTTGAAGCAGATGGTCGGGTTGTGGCGGTGTCATGGGCGGTTGAGATTGAGCCTGAGGTTGAAGTTGAAGCTTTGAAGTTGAAGTTGTATGTGGCAGCGCCGGGGTTGGTTCCACTGATCAGGCATGACAGCTCAGTCCCAGGACGACACGATACTCGCTCCCGTTCTTGCACGTAGTATGCTCAGGCTATCTCAGGTCGGTTCCCTTCTAACCCCGATAGGTAGACCCTTTCACGGTGATATGACTGATATCACACAGCATCGCGGCACACAAATGTTTATAGTAAGGAACGATTTGGCGCCTACTCAGTATGTAATTGGAAGTGTGGTTCCATATCAGATGGACCCAGGTCTTGTATAGTAGGTGAGATCGCCCGCCCCGGGGATATCAAACGCTAGCAGGGCCTTTTCTCGCTTTCCCCCTCGCCACTTCAACGATGTCGCCATGCGGAAATCTACTCTCGTCGTTCGCAATTCTCGCCACGGCACTATTCCTTGTAGCTCCGGTAGGTATTGTTGCTCAATCTTCTGAGGCGACTTGTCTGCCCGCTTTCGGCTGGGTACGTCCTCTGCCCTACCCAGGGTGTTTCGCTCTCAAACTGTTTCCCTGACTAGATGACCAACAGCAAGGGTCAGAGCCCTTGTCTAGTCGCTGCATATTTGATCAGTGTATGCGATGTCGCCCGTACGTTGATTTCCCGTTATGTTGTGCTCTCCTTCACACTTCTGATGTTTATCAAGCATTCGTTGTCCAAGCGCTCCCACCTACCTTCCATTATAACGGCCCCTATGCGACCGGCCAAAGTACGTGCGGATGCAGCTCCGTCACCTACAACGCCTTTAGCGCCTGTGCTATCTGCCAGAACGCTACGGAAACGAAGTAATGTGAATCCTCCTGGAAGATGTCTGAATATTCTCACCTTTCACCATCAGCTGGAGTCTATGGAGCTTCAATTGCTCGACTGTATATGCAGGATCGTATGTTGTCGCACACCAGGCCATCTCCAATGACATTCACCATTCCAACAGCTATCCCCCGGGTGTTCCGAGTGGTACGGCGCTGCCACAATGGATGTTCCAAGACGTGACGGTATGCATGAATCACATCGACCACTTGCTGGCAATGTGCTGAAGTTCTTTTCCAGAAAAACGATGTGTTCAACGCGACACTTGCTCAGTCTGTTGGTGGTAAGTTGACATTTTTTCATAGCCGCCTCTTGTAGTACTCATCAGATCGCTCAGATTTTCCAGAATCGACTGCAAATCAAGCACAGTCGAGCGTTTCTAATTCCGCAACGGCAGCCGGTGCTTCACCATCACTTACGGCTGAACCGATTGGATCATCAACTCAAACTTCAACTCCCGCGCCCTCGGGTGGCGGCTCAAAGATCGGGGCAATCGTGGGAGGTGTTGTTAGCGGTGTCGTTGGGCTTCTAGCGATCGTTGGACTTACCGCCTATTTCCTCTTGAAAAACAAGAAGAAGCCTTCTCAACCTCAAGCTCCGATGGCAGAGCACATCCCTTCGGACCCTTCCGCCGTTTATACAGACGGAACTTCTTTTGGTCTGTCGGACGTGGTCAAACCCTGATATCCGCCCTCCGAACGAGCGCAGACGAGAAGGGTAGCCTGTTATCGGTCTGGGCATCCAGCAGACAGACGAACTAGTATTTAGCTTCTTGTAGCAATGTCATGAAGTGCGTTAGTAATGAACAGAATGAACTATGTTGTCCCTGATAGCTGGAGAGTAGGGTCTGAGTCGACAATAAATCACGAACATGTTCATCATCGTCAAGGATCACAGAACCTCTAGCCACCGCTCTGACACTCCACGTGGGATCACCGTCTCAAAGGTACATATCATGTGTGTGCGCTGAACGAGCAATGTTGTTGACCATGAGCACCGCGCAAAGACCACAAGCAACGTTAAGTTCACGCCACCATCTCATATGTACATAATTTCTAGCATGGTGGAGCAGATCCGCGTGTACAACAGTTCAGGCATTTTCCACGGTGCACCGGGGTGATCTTCGAGTGCACTGCAAGAGATCATCGGGCGAGTTTGATGGGGTCAGAGCCGCCATACAAATCAATGGTTGCAAGATGGTGTATACTTTTCTGTATGGATTGTTTGATGGATGGCGCTCTGATCTGGAGTGATAGCCGGACGCTGACGGCGAAGCTGTGCCAGTGGGACGTGATGTATGACGGATAGGGTCTGAGGGTCTAGACCAGGGCGGAGAGTGGGCCCTGGTGGAACCTGCCATGTCGGGTCTCACCTGATATAGCACAGGAAGATATTCCCTGTGCTGTGGCATACTTATGTTACATATGTACAACAAACCGCCATCAGTACGACCCAAGGTACGAGAACGTGCCTGAAGCAGAACGAGAGCCATCTTGTGCTGACACAGAACTGTCATACCTGTTCACCAAAAGTAGCCCTCGCCGATATGTATGGAGCGCTGTATGCCAAACCTTGGATGCGAGGGAATCGGAAGGGGAGCAGCCATACTCACGAGTATTACGAGAATATCTCTAAGATCCGGGCGGATGGGCGTGAGACGGCGCTTGCGATTGTGACGCTGTGGCCAGGAAAGCGGATAAAGGACCCAGTAACCACATCGCTGCTTGACGAAGTTCATTTGAAAGCGATGATCGGAGGCTGGTCACGTGTGAATCTTCAAGCTCAAGCTCAAGTACTCAAGTGTCAGTTGCCATGACACTCAGCAGCAGCCTGGCACAGGAGCCTACTGCGCGCTCCTTCGCCGTCTCGTTTTCCGCACCCCTCCTTTCAGGCAATTTTCTACTAGGTACCATTCCTCGACGGTCCTCCATTCGATCGCGATATCGTGTGGCTCGGACCCTTCGCAGCCCACTGCCGTCGCGTCACGTAGTACTTGCTCTCGTGTATCTCCTTTGCATGGTGCCGTTGGAAGCATGCATAGCCACGTGTACTGTATACATCGCTGTTGTGCAGTCCGATGACGCTGTCGGCACAAATCCACTGGACAATGATGGACTCCGATCATCCGGCTCAGGGACTACTAGTTTGGTAAACGAAGGGAGTCCATATTTTTCGGCCATCTGGAAAGCCGACCATCATTACACTCTTCGAATGTAAGGAGCGAAGGGCCGCATTCATGGCAAGACCCTACTGTACCCGAGACAGAGTTTGGGTCGACTGCGGTTCGAATCCGAGACTATTACGATGTACATGGCTAAAGTAAAACGGAAAATTGATCTGTCACTTCGCCGCTGCGGCCTTCTCCAAAGTCGCTCTTATAACACGAAACGCCATTTCTGCGTATTCCTCTGACGGGTAAGTCTCTTCCAATACCCTTAGTAATCTTTGATCGCTGTATGTTTCGAAGAAAACCTTGCGCCCTTCAATTTTACAGCAGGTTCTCCCGGATTGCTTGCCCGGATTAGTGATGCAAACGATACTGTTCTCGGGACCGGCTTGGTTGGCAATGATACAGCGTTTAGGTAAGCTGATGTTGCTCCACGACTCCTCGGTCGGCTATGCCACTTGATTCAACCCACGTCCTCAGAGAAACAAAAAAGACATACCACTGATTTTGGAGATCCCTGGACCAGAGCGGCTTGTTGGATCTTACCGAGTGTGAGTCGTCTCCAACCCCGCTCAGTGTAAAACCAATCGCCCATCGCCCCCCCTGCGCGGCTAAGCGGAGACTGCTGAGATAAAGAGCGAACTCACCAAAACCATCTACAGATCCACCACGAGCATGATTTAATTGTAGCCTGAACCACCTTTGGGCCATTGTGGCGTCCCTGAAACGGCAGATCCCAACGGTTGACGCACCGCGTAGTGTGACGTCGTTGCCATCAATTTCCCATGAAATCTGTTCATTTCCGGCGTTGCTCTTACAATAAAATCTGGTTCCCTCCTCGCTGGTGTGGAATCAGCACGAGAGAAGTCAAGTGAAACCACATCAACCACGCACTACAATAAAGTGCTTTTCTTGACTTTGATTGTTTGCCACCGGATGGTGCTGGTTTCCCCGAGGTACACACCAGGTTCTCGTGATGAAACATCAAATTTGACACCAAAGTACTTGGTGGTCATCACGATACACATTGGCAATATTGGCGGGGGGGTCCACGACTCGCGCAAGGTAGTTCTTTTGGATATTACACTGGGTTGTCCCACCGATGGTTGCTCCCATTTTTTGAGAGGTGGCTCGACGTTATTGACCAGAGTAGACGGGGTGAATGTCGTCTGTTTGGGGTCCGGGGAATATGTGTTGTAAGTCTCTAGCATGGGGTTCAGAGATATGAGTGAGGACCAAGTATAGACTCCTAGTGATACTTTACCTGAACGGGATCCCGAAAATATTGGCACAGAGGTGTGGCGCGGGTTAGTTCTTCTGGACGATGTATTCGGTTGTTCTTCTACCGACACCGTCTTGCCTCTCTCTGGAAGCGTCTTAGAGATCGGTATAGGTGTGTCAAGCCCCCAATCCGTCGGGGCCGTGCGTGTGTCCTCAAGCCCAAGTGGAGAGTCTGAAAATATGAGCGAAAGTAAAGTAACATCCCTAATAATATTTACCTGGAAGGACCGATTGAGCTGGCGGCTCCGCTTTCTTCATCGAGGAGAGTTGTTCCTGGATCGTTTTGAAACGCGGGCGGGAATTTGGTTCGCGGGATATACATTCGGAAAGTAACTGCCAGAGCACTTCGTTGAAACCACGCTCGTAAGCTTTGTTCGACGTTGGGCGTTGAAGTTCAAGACGACCCTCCCAGACCACGTCGTCAGGAAACCTGATGAATGGACCCTCTCCCGCGAATACCTGTCGACATCATGTCAGAGAGCAAAGAATGGTGTACAATTGCGAGTACCTCATAGATTAACATCCCAAATGCATACACGTCAGTTTCAAAGGAGAGACCATGACCCTTCAATGCCTCCGGTGCTAGATATCGAAGAGTTCCTGCAACCTTGCCCCTGTTCGCTCCTGCCTTCCCGGAAGAGTAGACTTTTGATAAACCAAAGTCGGTGATGCATGCCTTCCCAGCGTCGTCTACCAACACATTTACCTGAGAAGATCATGCACATCAGCTACGAAAATACAGGAATACGCTAGCCTTACACCCTTCAGGTCACCATGGACAATATGCTTCTCGTGAAGGTAGTACATCCCAAGAGAGACCTCGAAGACCTTTCCGTTCGAATTAGCGATCAACAAATCACTTGAAACAATTGCAATGCTGACCAGCCTTGTACAATCCGTGTCTGGTGCTGCAACTAAATACTGGACAAGATTCCCGTTCTGCATGTACCGCGAGACGATGTAGCATGGCGACGTCAAGGTCGATGCGCCATAGAACGGAACGATGTGGTCGTGACGTAGCTCGCTCCAAATGTCTATTTCCCTCTCTAGGGCCTGTGCATACGCAAGAATGAGCAACTGATAATCACCACCTTTGAACTAAAGACGAACCTCTCTCATGCTCTTAAGTCCAACATCCTTCAAAGTCTTTACTGCAACCATCGTGCCTTTATACCGTGCCTTGGAGACGGTCGAGAATCCACCGCCACCTATCGTGCCACAAGAGTCGAGATCGTACTCCGTGATCAGCCATTTGTTCTGTTTCGGCACGTTCCTTCCTGTGGTTGTCTTAATACACTCTAGGCCGGTTTTCATGACCTGCACCTCCAACGGAGCATCTTCTTCGGACGTAATTTTTGCGTTTTTCAACCCCTGACAAAGTAAATTTATTGTGGGCACACGTATAAAGGTTCACATACCCGCTCTAGGGCAGCCATGGCATGACCTTCCTGCTCATCGTTATCAATGCTAAAACGACGACGGATCTCCTCATAGTTGCCTGCGATGATTCTCAGGAGGTCTCGGAGAGTATCTCGATCCGACATTGCCGCGGTGCTCTGAGACTCGAAGGACAGTGAAACTTCGATCTAGGGATCTGTGTGACGCTGACAGGTGCAACCATTTTTACATGCTGCACACACCTGAAGTAGCCGTTGACAATGATCGAGATGACGATTTGCTTGTTCGATGCCGTTGTTGATATCCTCAAAACGAAGTAGGGCTTTGAAGAATGACATGTCTGCGAGCTTTTGCAACACAGCTTCAATATCTTCTAATCTCCTGTCGGATCAGCTTGCCAAGTGAATAATGTTCCTCGCTTGAGTCGTTTATTCAGTGCGTACCTTTGGAACTCTGTAATGTGAGGTACAGGGATCCGATCCTTGCGCGAGCTGAATTGGAGCTCCTTGATGATAAGGGCCGCTCGCTGGATGACGACCTTCCATCTTTTGTGCCCTAGCTTGATACCGACGTATGTCTCTGCCATATGTTGTACTATATTGTAGGCGGGGAGCAACAGATTGCCAAGCGAACTGGCATCAGTCACGCCAATCAACTTGAGAATACTAGTAGTCATGGGGACCAAGACCTCGGGATTGCAAAGGTGACACTGAGAGGCTCAGTCGATCAAGTACTGGTGCGATTGGTTTTGTCCTGTTCGAAGGGAGTCACCAATCCACCGTGGCAGGAGGTGCTGCGGGCGGGGACTCGGAACTATTAACTTATCCGACCTGAGCGCCTGCCAGAATGATCATGAGGTAATGAGCTATCCATATGAGCGTGTCCAACCTTCTCTAACGAGATATATTGACCACCGCCATTGATGGGCGTTTAGGCCTGGGCGCTGATTGACTCAGCAAATGAGCAGGATATAAATGGGATTTTCCGCTGTTCTGGTGTAGTAGCGATGGCCGCACAAACCACAAATATGGCGATGGCGGTCCCACTTACGTCCCTGTTATCATCACACACTGGAGTCGAAGCTTATGGTTCATTCATCTGGGTTCTGGAGTAGAACCCGCGTACCAGTTGGGGTTGTCAGGGAGGAGGGACGCCTACGTTGGCGCTCGAGTTTTCGCTCAATTTGTCTTGCATATCTGTCTGAAAAATTGCCTCGCGTGCTTGTCCATTATGCACTGGTTGGTGGTTGTGCTTGCTGTTTGGTTCTGTGACGTGCTGGCTGAATGCTCGGTACTGCCAGGATCTCTGACTCAAGTACGTTCATTCCAACGCATTCCACGGCTCAAAGCACGTGGGCGCCTGGTTGACTCCGCGCGGTAGTCCACGTGCGTGAAGCGTCGGTGCCACTGTACGAAGGAGATTGGGATACCTGTCAGCCATGGAGCAGCTTGTGGAGGTTTTCGTCGCTGAAGATCGGGAGAACTCGAGCCCGAGGGTGCGTGCAACAGCAATTTCTTGCCGCCACTGGCTCCCAGCATCTAATGGACAATGAAGACATGCAGGCTATTAGAGGGCTCTCTCAATGAGACCCACCTGCCGCCCACAGACCGTTGAAGCGTCTCGAAAAGTTTTGCTTTGAGTACGATGAGACCGAGCAGGCGAATACATGGACGTTCATTTTTAGGGTGCCATCATCATCAATTGACGATAGATCGTGCGGAATGGACGCGTAAAGATTAATCCCAGTACAGATTCGAAAGCAAGACGATAGGCAGTTTTTTGGCCATGGAGGTCATAGCAGGTCATGCCATGCTCAGCGAGACCACTGTAAGGACAATTCAGGCAGCGTCAAAAACAAACTTTCGTGCCATCTAAATAAACCGACCTTTGTGAGGTTGTAATTTGGGGGCCAATCACCACTTTTTCCATTCTAGAATTCCTGGTGACGACGTCGACGCCCAAACGTCTTCTCCTTGATGCCCATGGGTCGATTTTGTCGTGGTCACAAAGCTTGGCCAGTTTCCCCCTGGAACTCGCAGACATGTCAGTTTTTCCGTTTAGAGGATCATTGAGAATGCTGTAAGCTACTTCGACGTGTATTGCCACAGCGTGCATCATCTCCACCCACAGGCAACTCATGATACGCGTGCAGTGACATCCACACGAGTGTATTCAGCTTCAACTAGGGAACCATGCCTGTAGAATAGGACGTCTGGAGGGATTATTACCCACGTTAGATAACAAACAAGATCCAGGACGTGATGGGCGACCAACCTCCTGGCTGAGCAACGCGAGTACCTCCTGTCCCATCCTGTCCACATCGGACTGCGCCGACGCATCTCCCTCACCCTGGCCATCGCGCCAAATCACACCGAGCGCTGTCACTAGTACCCGGGCGCACTACCGGTGTCCAGCTGAGATCATAAACTGATATCAACTCCTCCAAAAGATGTCCCCTCACCTCACGCGCGTATCCAATACTCTCTAGCATGGTAGGTTTGTGTGTCAGGATGGTACAGGTGATGCGGTCGAAGGCTGGGGTGAGTCCGACGAAATAAGAGAATCAAGATTCGACACAAGTTGACAGCAACGCATGAGTACATCCGTTACCTCTTTCGCATGTCCCGTGGGTTCTGTGGTTAGCACGTACTAACATGAAGGGAATATACATGAGAAAAATGAAATGCAACTTACCTTCACTGTCGAGACTAGCCTCATTAAATCCCACAACACTGTGCGCACTCTACCAACACGGCATCTTTGGCGGTGCAGTACAATATAGGCTTGGTGCTCTTTGCGCTCGTAGAGTCAGAAGGTTAAGTTTGTCAACTCGAGGCGCAAGGCTACCGACTGGGTAGGAAGACGACAGAGGGGCTGGAATTGATCCAAGATAGATATATAATCCTGTATTCAAAGTACCGCGTCATCATAGTCAGTCGGTCCGAACGCAATCGGACGGAAAGTCGAACTAGTCGTTCAAACAAGACTCACCCTCTGAGAATGTGCGATCATTGAGGTTCTGCGCAAGCCTAACCAGCTCAGACAAACTGCGAGAAACACAAGCGGCGAGGGTCAAATCTCTCTTTTCTTCAGCGGGTTATGATGAGAACGCCCGAGCGTAAGAAAGACATACTTTATGTACTTGATCCCAGAACGTAGGAAACCTGATGGTGCCAGAAGTTTCAACGACCCCGACTGAATGACAGCAGGTAAATTTTGCAACAAAAGGTTGATGACCCACGTGCAGCCAGTGGACCATTCATCCTCGGACCTCGGTTACTAACTTCTTTGGTTGTCGAGCGACGAGAATGGAGAAGAGGAGAGTCACGTGATCGATGAATATATTTTCTCGCGAACGCACACTACAATATTCGAATGTCTACAAGAGGCCACTATTGGGCTCTCCAACATAGGCCTCCGAGGCCGTACATGCGCCATTCCAAGGATCATTAGGCGGCTCACACTTGGAGTTGTCCCCGATTTCTGAACCATCGCACACGGAGGGTGAACTGGCCGTTAAAGTGAAGAACTAAATCTAACTCAGTACCTGAGGTTTGTATTGACCATATTGGAGACCTACTGAACCATCATATGTGAACACGCACGCGGTGAATGTTCCTGGGTACTCCACCGACGGGTAATAGCAGGTGATGGTTTCACCCGAACAGGTCCAGTAATTGAGACATGCGTTCCCTTGACCATTCGGAAGGGGGTCGTAGATGCAATTTGGGCAAGCCAGGCAACTCGCACTCGCAATAGTTGAAAGCCCAAGCAAGCTTGTGAAGATAAGAGCTATCGAAACTACGGAATGGAACATCGCTTGCGACGACGCAAGTTTGTTATCCTGGAACATGGTGAGGACCAACGAAACTCACTGTTTTGCTCTCTGACTCTTGTCTGTAGTTGCCACACTCGACGCCTTTCTTTTATACCACTGTAATTTGAACCATCTAATCATACAGGTCCATGTCCCAGGCAGTAGTGTTCTCACACCTGATGGTAAAAGCTTTCTCGCAGCACCGATCCGGAACTTGAGCTGTTCCTTAACACGCGGATGAGGGAAAGTACAAGCTTCTCCGCGCAGTTCCGCTGTGTAAAACTGGGAGCCGCGACACCAAGAAAATCTTTTTGATAACTTCTTGAACTTGTGCATTCACACCTCCTAATTTCCAGGGAAATATCGCATGTCTTCAGTAATAGGACGTTCCCCTTCGACGTGACATCGCTTGGTGATCTATATACATATCAACATATATTTGATTGTCTGGCGAAAGCCACTGTCGGGTTGTCCGACATGAGCCTCTGAAGCCGCACACGTTCCTGTTCTGACATGCGGCCGAGGGAAGTCATGCTAACAACTTTTTCGCGCGGTACAATGTCAGGAGCAATGATCATGAGAAAATAGACAACGCCTCTTGGTGAAGAAAAATGAACGCTGACACGGTACGTCGAAACTGTCCAGGTTCATTCACCTCGAGAAAAGCAAACTCTCACAAGGCCAACGAAAGCCACGGTGTTGACAAAGCATAAGTGGCTAAACGGTCCCGTGTTGCATCGCATGAGTGACTAAGGGTCCCAAATTCCCAAGCCATTGGGAGGAATGTGATGCCACGAGATGGTGCCCCGCACATTCCCTCGCCCGAGATGAAACGGCGTGCGTTCGTATTGCAAGGCTGGTTCGTTTTCTGGACTCCAGTGATGGTGGAGGTGTGGGCTGACTCTCCCTCCCTAGGGGTGCTATGAGGCGTGACGACCAGACAAACTCACACTGGCATTTCTACGTTCCAGTCAAGTAAGTCTTTGAACTACTCGCAATCTAGTATAATACTACATGGCCAGACAACAATGCTCTGCTCTGCATTCTCGGTCCAGGTCCGAAAGATTATGTGTCCATTCAAGGCTGTTGGACTCTGAAAAAGTACATGGTACGCACGTCAATTCGAAGAGAGTCCCGCGGAGGCTGTAGCAACTTCACTTTTACTCATGACCGGCGTCCGTGTGGTAGAATGACACCAGGGAGTCGGGACCGTGTTCAGACGATGTAAACGCACCCATGCTCCAGGCCAAGCACGACTGAATAAGTTTAGTTTGCGTTCAAGTGAGTCTCAATAACCCTGTTCAGCTCGTAGCACCGATCTAACACCATCGTTCAAAGGGCTGGAAAAGAAGAATGACTCGTTTTGCGCTGGTTGTGGCTGCAATCGCAAAGCTTCTGTCCTTTTCCACAGGGGTCTATTCGACGTGTCTTGCTTGCCCCAATTGTGACCCCAACGGATGTCTCAATTATTGGACGTGCGAGGATACAACTATCACCTGCTATTACCCATCTGCCACGGACCCTGGTGCTTACGACGGCTGCGTCTTCACCGGAGGTTTTCATACGGACACCACGTGAGTTGGCTCTCTCTTGAAGTGAACCTATGCACGCGTACGCTTACTCACGTGGAGTTCTACCAGACTGGCGGACCAGCAGCCTGTGACCGCTTGTACATTGGAGACAACTCCAAGTGCGAGCCATACAACAAACTCGAATGGCCGCTCAAACATTGGGAATCATGTGGTCGGGCCGGGGTTCCGAAGCTCCGAGTGTCACCAAGTTCATCAGAATCACAGGCCGCAAGGCAGACGGTGTCACTTTGAACCTCGTGGTCATCCAAGTTCGTTGCAACTCGGGCTCACATTGAAAGTACGTGCCCATGCCGGTCAGGATTGCTGTGTCATGGGGACCATTGTCAACACGCTGACCGTGGACAGTGCGGACCCAACGTCACTCGAGCTAGGTTCATCGTCCAACGCCGCCACGCGGACAAGTCAAACGTTTTGGCAGGACGTCTAGACAGCCATGAGACACCGCAACCCGTTCATGTTGGACGTCGTGGCCGCATGCCCGTCATGGTGCGGCATGCAAGCCTTATGGTACTAGCCATGACCGAGGACAAGGCTCTGACGGACGCGCCTATTTGAAAATTTGAGTACGCCGCGCCACCTTTGCAGCGTATACGCGTAGCATATGAACCTTCCTTTCATGCAGATGCCGGATGCCAGCGGTTCAGTTGCCAGCGTGCATACATGCCCACCCCAGACTCAGACTCACGCGACAGATCTTGGCACGTTGTCTCAATGGCGCGGGCTCGAAATCCGTGACCCGTTCGATTCAGAGTCGTATGCAAACGAGTATCATTGGCTGTCTTGAAAGCAGGATTGATGGCCCATCCAGACTTGCTCAGAAACGCGGGCAGAGCGCAACTTACGAGACATTACGACTCGGAGGCTGTATCGCGACTGGGATTCGACGCTCGAATGACAACAGGAGCAAATAAGGGACAGCAATGAGTCAAAACTTGCCCAAGACGTCATTCACTAAACCCAACCAGACCAACAAACTGAAGGACCACGTCTCTGGCGACCCTTGGCACACAACGTTATAGACAAGTTCTTCCCCGAAGTGCGATGTGAGTGCAAGTGAACTTGCCAACGCGAAGCCATCGCAACCGCTACTGTCTTCTAGCCTGTTCTCCAGGGACCCGACGCGCGCGTGTATGAATACCTCGTCTCGAACCAGACGTGTGGATCGCACCTTCGGAAACCTCTGGAGACCATAACGCCTTTGGCGAGGTTCAATGTTCAACATTAGTATTCATCCCAGTGTCCAAAACCATCTGGTCACGAGACTAACGAGTGCCATGCATGACCCTCCGAGTTGTACGAACACGACAAGATCTATGCACGTTTCTTTCATCGAGGCACAATCCAACAATGGCAGCTGTCTATCCGATTCAGCGTTGATCTCGTATATCGAAACGATGTGCCAAGGAAAATCACTGACGGGCCCAAACCTTCTCTGAAACACAGGGCAGAGCCCAAGAGGTTGGAACCATCATTCTTGTACGAGGCTGTTCGCTCTTCCTTGCGTCATAACGTGAAGATGTGGCGTGACAACCGAGTCTCGCCACAGACTCCACGTCATGCACGTCCATGTCAATGGGCAATCCAACAAGTTGCCGTATGCTTTCGAGTCTCGACCGAGTTGGGATTGCCTGCCAGTGGTCAAGATCCTCCGATGGGTACAACGATATGATCCTCTCAAAAACCGTCAGCCCGATCAAGATGATCTAGTCAGCTCGTCGTCTGATCTAGCCACCACTGCCCGATTCTTGTTACAAGTCGTGTTCACGACATTCTCTTAGAAATCATTTCAGGGAACCAGTCACGGCACTAACCGAGTGTAGCCAAAGGTCGGCGACCAAAACCAATGCACTGAAAAGATCACCACAACCCCCCAATGCAAGCTCAGTCCGGGTATTATCCGATAGCGAATGAAAAGAAAAGAAAATGAGGAAAGCGAAATCACAAAAGTAAACCAACACCAGTCCACACACAACCCTACTACGACGACCCCTTGCTGCCGTGACTCGAGACAGTCGACCCCTTCTTCCCCTCCTCCATCCCCGCACTCGCATTCCGTATACTCGTCAATACCTCCTTGCAATACTTGAGCTTGTCTACCAGCCGCTGCAAAAACTTGGCCTGTTCTGCGTCCATCCCAGCGGGGCCTTGTAACGCCTGCGCCATGACCTCGCTCAATGTATATCGCGTCAACTTGTAATTCTTGTCAATGTGCGTCACCATTAGACCATGCGATGACAAGATCACTTTCGAGTGGTCGTAAAAGTTGAACTGTGGCGTGGTGAGATGAGACGAGGACACATCATGTGAGAGCATACCTGAAGAACGTCGTGACTCATCTTGAAAACGATGACATGTTTCATCCGTAGATACTTTTGAACAAAGTACATCCCCCTCGTTCGATCGAGGTCTTCAAACGTGTACTCATAGTCGCCATACAGTCGATCCATGATGTAGCGCTCAAAGTGTTTCAACAGATACACCTTGTTCTTGAGGTCCTCTGGAAATTCGGAGACAGAGTAATTCTTCCGGACATACACCTGACCATGTCGACGCGACGAGATATAATCAAAGCGGCTTTCCAGCAATGTTAGAACGCACACCACCGCCACGATGGTCGAACAGACACTCACTGTTTATCTGCAGCGAGAATCAACGTCGTGGTGTCGTTAAAGTGCACGCCCACAGACCCGTCCGTCAAGGCATACCCCATACCATACTTGTTGCAGTAATCCACCCACGAGACGATAAATACCCGCTCGTCAGGCAGACACGCGTCCTCGCGTGGGTCGCGAAATACCTTGCCCATCGCCTTGGTATCAAATGCCAATGTCAACGTCTGCGCAGCCGCATCGAACCCGTTCATCCGCGCCTGGGTCTCCGTCTCTGGATCTGGCGTAGGCACAGGATCTTTACGCTCGTCACGCGCACGCTCCTTGCCCTTTGGTTCCTTGCGTAATGGGGGCACGTTCTCCTGCTCCTCCTCAGCCCGGTTAGCACCATGCCCTGTGACAGGTGCCATCTGAGCCACGATCCGCGCCTTTTGGGATTCGAGCTCCTTTTGTCTCTGCAGATCAAAGTTCTTTTCTCGCATCCCACGCGGTGCCTCCTGTTCCTCTTCCTCAATATCTCCCAATGCGCGCGTCGAACGCACAGTGCGAAGAGGAGACGATTTGGTTTCCTTGGCAGATTGGAGTTTGCGGAAGAGCGGCGACTCTTTCGTGGAGTTGGTCGTAGACATGACGAGGGGCTGTCTCGCAGAGCTGAGCAATGCAGATATGGGACTACCAGGTTGGACGGCCTTCTGGAACTCCTTCTCCTGTTGGGCGATGCTCGACGTGACAGGGTTGGTAGCCTTGTTAGGTTGAACATTGGCAGATGGGGCACTCGGTACGGTAATGTTCGTGACTTGATCATCGTTAAGAAGTACCGCCTTCTTAATCTTGGCAAGGTTGACGATCGACATGGGACGTGTGATATAACGAAAGTCGGGTGGTGCATCGTGCGCGGATATGGGAATAAAGGGTGGTACGATGCCATAATCGATAAAGGGTGACGCGATGATTTCTAGAAGCGTAGGCCGTTGGTTCGGATCGGGTGTTAGAGTGGAAGTGATGCATTCGCGCGCATCAGGAGAGATTCGTCTCTCTGGGGGAAACTCATAAACGTTGTCGCGAATTCGCCTAAATGCGGTTCAAAACAGGTGACACACAAGGGGACGGCGTACACTCACGTGTAAATGTCCTTGACATCCTTGGTTTGAAAAGGGGGACGACCGATCAAGAGTGTGTAGAGAATAACGCCGATAGACCAGGTGTCGACTTCAAAGCTGTGACCGTTTGCTGTGTCAAACAGCACTTCGGGGGCGATGTAGTTGGGTGTTCCGCATATTGTCTTCTTCCTCTCGCCAGGGTTCTCGATGAGTGCAGCGAGGCCAAAGTCGCCGACTTTGATGTTCATGTTGGAGTCGAGGAATAAATTGCCGAGTTTTAGATCACGGTGAATGACTTGGTGTGTGTGCATGTAGTTGCAGGCACCAATGATTTGGACCAAGAAGAAGCGCGCTTCAGGTTCTGTGAAGCGACGACGGCGACGGAGCATGTCCATGAGGGAACCGTTGTGACAGAGTTCGAGGGTCATGTAAACGTTATCGTCATCTTCAAAGCATTCGTAAAAGCGGACAATGTTGGGATGGGACAACGAGCGATGAATCTTGATTTCCGCATAAAGCTAGTCGGGTGTGAGGGTGGTTGAGGCGCAGTTGGTTGGGGCAGACGGACCTTGGTTTTGGCCTTTTTGGTCTTGAGGGAGGTCTTTGTGACGACCTTGCATGCGTGGCGCGTTCCACGGACGTCCTTGACTTCGTACACGCGTGCAAAGCCACCCTGTTTAACCGTGTGAGTGGCTGGTTTGCGAGGAGCTAACTGGACCGACCTCGCCCAAAAAGCCGACACGGTGAAATTCCAGGATTCTGTTCTTGTCAGTAATGACCTTTGGCGGTGACGGTGGTGTTGTTTTACTGTTCTGCCTCGGGAGTGGTGGATCGGGTGGTGCAGCCTTCTGTTTTTCTGGCGAAGGTGGCTGTGGGGGCGCTTGGTTACTCGCATTCGTGAATGGGGGTCGACGTTGTAGCTGGTGGTGTTGCATCTTTGAGTAGGTCGTAAAGGCAGACATGTCGACGGCCTAACACCGTCGATGTTGTTGTTGAACAGGACAGAGAAGTGAATGTGGCTGACCGCGTGCCGTGTCGGGTAGCGTGTTTATTACGTAACCAGTCACGTGTAAAGTCAACTTTTGATAGCCGGTCACGTGCAAACCGTGACATGAATTAGCCCCTGTCTGTTCTTTCAGTAACCTTTGTGTGGAGCAGGCATAAAAGACGGGCCGCATCTGTGCCACCACATGGACGAAAATCGCCTTGACGTTCCCCGCAACTTGTACGGTGTTCCATTCTACACAGGATAACCACTCACATTCTCTGTACAGTTATGAACCAGACGACATGGACTGTTCACCCATTTCACCACTGGCAATTCTACTCACCGACTTTGACGTGGACATGCTAACAGATACCCCACCCACCTCACCTGCATGCGATCATCATACCTCATGGACACATTGGAACACAGTGCCACCATTTCACCACATTCCATTTCTCGCTCCTCCACCCGTCTCGATCTGGCAAATTCCTGTGCACGAACCGCCACACTCTTCTGGACTCGCCGCTCCAACGGCGCCGTACGCCACCTCCGCTTCATATACCCACTTGGATGTGGCGAGACACAACTTGCCTGGGCAGCCTTTTGTCTCCGTGGCACCGGAACCTCTGGTGAATTCAAACCTTTTACCATATACTCTCGGTGCTCCCCATGAGATGAGCAATCGACCAGAGGCGCAGTGGCAAGAACCCGCCCATTACGCAGGTGCACCCTACCCGACATCACTGGCAACCCTTGTTGACGAGTTTGAACAATCACTTACGTTGATGACGCGTTCTTCTGAAGTAGACAACTGGAGCGATCCTAATCGGCGTTACGAGTCCACCCCAGCGTTCACCGACGATCACCTGCACGATTCTCCCCTTCTTAATAGCGGAGCCACCGAACCGCTTGAAGAAGGCCAAGATCGGATTCTTCCTTGTTTCCCGAATTTATGCGATCTCCCGCCTCCACCGGTTGAAGGTAAAGCTACTGAACCACTCGAGCAAAGCGAAGACCAGCCAGCCACTTGCTTCCTGGACACTGCCCACCAACAATGTCCGCACATCGATCCAGCATCTCTCTTCGCCTTGCCCGAACCACCCATCAATCCTCGTGCGCCGCACGCCCGTCCCCGTCCTCCAACGCCACCCCTTTCACGCCGTCCCTCCAAATTTGTCACCGTTTCCCTCCCCGCCACCGAAACGGCCCACGCAGGGCTGCCAGCGGCGCAGGCAAGTGTCCAGGCGGGTCATAACACCCAGGAAAAGTTCCTCCTGGGCGTAGGTCGGACCCCCCGACCAAATACAGGCCGCTCGCAAACGCCTGTTGACTGGCGTGGATGCGGGTGGGTGCCGTCACCAGGACGGAGTACAGCATTGGGCTCGGTGCTGGGTACACC
>JBBPJQ010000738.1:0-17372 GCA_038088795.1 Boletus rex-veris
CCAGGTGCTATTCAAACCATCTCAGAAGCAATGGCATCTGATGCTCATATCAAGCTTGGCATTCACCATGTGAAAACAGTCAGGTTTGACCTGTCTAAGAGTTCTTCAAGTAGCTATGATAGCTCAGGTATTGAACCCCATCATCCACCCCTTGACCAACTTTAACCCAATGTAATATAGCACACAGTTCTTGTATACAGCACCCTTGGTTGTGAACCACCAACCAGGCTGGTCATTCATCAAGAAAGTGACAGCACAAGAGGCGAAGACTCCATCATGAGCTAGGCATCAAGATCTGAACAAGCTGAGCATTACAACACCAAATAACCAACTTCAAAGAATCAAATGATATCTCTCTGGCTTATACTGATCAGCAAGGCTATCCAGCTGAAGTCCTTATATATGCAAGCAACATCTCAGATAAAACAGCCAACATATGTTATTACATCCACCCATTTCTCTGTGAATTATTTGACACCCATATGCTAATGTCAACTTCAGGCAGGGGGTTACACTCAGCTTGGCGACCTTTAAAAGGCAACTCCCAGGTCAACACTGTCAGTCTTGTTACCTTTGTTTAACCAAAAAAACGACAAGAACATGTGGTTTGTTAACAACAGTTGCTTCCCTCCTAACCAGCACCATAAAATTCCTTTCAGACTGGCATCGCTCCTTCAGCATCATTGATCCATTCATTGTGGATTCTCCACAGAAAAGTGTCACAGTTAATTGCTTTCAAAAGAAATACGCAGAGTGGTTGCCACAGATACAGAAGGGTGACATCATCATCTTATGAAAGCTCAAGGCTTGTCTTCATTCTGACTATATGTGCTGGTTCATCTGACTCTTTCCACAGGTTGTTAACTTGAATGGGACCATGACAATAACAGGTTATGATAACACATTCAGTTGGGCTGTTACAATCCAGCAATGTGCTCAATTTGATCTGCAGACAACAGTGTAGGTAGTACTGCCAAGAAAGAGACAGTGACTCATGGTGGGGCCCTAGCTGGCAAGTTTTCTTCTTACTAGAAACCACCCCATGATAGTAGCACTGAAGTTGAATGCTGTAAGAGCCTACTGCAGTGGTGGAGTTCCAGGGTAGAAGCTGAAGCCGCAGGGCAGCATCTAGTGCCTCATAGGCAGCATTTGCTGCTTTCAGAAACGTCACTAAACCATGGTTTATATCACGGATTACATGGCAAACCCAACAGCATATCACCTGAAGCCCACCTGGTGTCTGCCAGCACTGCATGGTCACATCCTTCAATGTGAAACACAGGATGGCACATGGTTGATTGCATAAAAGATAAACCCCGGCAAGTACTGATATTTGAACAATGCACAGGCAAAGTGGAACTCTGCCCACTATATAGAGGTTACAATTCAGCTTATAGAAAATATCACTAGGTTGGATGAAAGAGATCCTGAAGACCAACCTTTTCTTGAAGCTCTCTTAGTGTATGTATCTCCAATATTTTATCCATGCAAGCTCACAACTTTTTCAGTAGAAAAAATGAACTCGGATTGGGTTCAGCCAGCCCCATACCACATACATTTACAGAGATATGCCTTCAAGATGTGACAGAAAATGTGAACTCACTTAATCATACTGTTGAGATATTTGATTTCCATGTTGGTCCTTGTCCCACCAACAATAACCCTACAGTTGCTCTTCGACAACCTAAACTCATAAGATGGGCAGTGTATATATGTTACAGACTACACATGCAACCTGGACCTGCCATGTACAGCCATGGAAGCTGATTGGGCCCAAAATGTGGACCACTGCATGCTGATGATAAACCTGGAGAACATGCAAGCCAAGCTTCTGCCAGAGTATAAGCCTGGCATGCTGCTTATTGTTCAAAACCTCACCATTAAATGTTTGACTGCACCTCCTGGCTTTCATGAATATGTAGGGGGGCAAGGTGTGCTCATCCAACACCCCCATGACCTGCCAAATTTATATTTTCAGGTACTTTTGAGGTTGGTATACCCACTGCAGTGCATCCACTCGCACTTGATTCAGTCACTTAGAAATAAGGAGAAATGGATGAATGAAACTACACCAGAGATGCTGAGCAATGAATTAGAGCCAGTTGATGCTCCGCTAGATCAATCACTCAGTCCTTTGGTCACCTTGGAAGAGGTACTTGCACACTCTGCTCCTGATGTGTTTAAGGTGTTGGCTCATGTTGTCAATTTCTATCCCTTCAATCTTGAAGACATAAGTGTCTTGCAATGTGCCAACTGTGAACCAAGGTGATGCCTTTCGTGCCTATTAACCCACATATAGTCACCATGGTATTAGTTACCCCTCTGTTGTGATCACTGCACTAAATGCAGTGATAAGCTGGGCAAGTGGGTATACTGCGTCTTTATTCAACTTGACGACAAACAAGGAGATCAAATCATAGCATCTTTATTAGACAAAGATGTACGTTCTCATTTTATTATATATTACAACATGTTGATTGTGTACTAGTGCAAATTGCTGTGAGACATCCGTCCAGGCAATTTTTGTCATGATTCTAAAATATTCAATGCCTTTTTGAACACACTGGATCCTCTTCTAGATAACCTGAGGCAAGTTCACCAGGTTTGGTCGAGAAACGAGGAGAAAACAGTTGACTCACCACTCACTGTGGTCACCATTGAAAGTTGGGATGTCGGGAAGGATAAATCATATGGTGTCCTGGATTACTTAAGTGAAGCCTAGTGCTAGGTTGCTTGTATAGAGAAAAAGACAAGAGATAGAGAAGTAGAGTTGCCTGTAGAGGAAATTCCAAGATAACAAAACTAGTGTTCTCTGATGCTGCATTGGAGTGTATATACTAGTTACATATGCACACAGACCAAGTTTAAAACAGAGTTTCTTTAGATCAAAAGGTGCCATAGTGCACATTTTCTACCCATTAAAAATATGAACATATGAGCTGTCATGATGTGTAGTCATACTGAATTTGCTATACAACAGTAGGATTACCTCTCCACTCTTGCAATGGTCCCCTTTGAATATAACTGATGGTTTGGTTTGATGACCAGAGTTAAGTGATTAGCATACAGCTTACTAGTGTGAAAATAAATGATATCTTATAGAAAATGTACTCAAAAACTGTAGCAAAAGTATAGGAAAGTTTTCTCAAAAAGTGGATTAAAAATGTACCACATGCAATGAGTGGTACTAGAATCTTTGTTGATAATATTGTGCAGGCAACAGTGATAGAGACTGAGAAACATGTAGCCATGTTGCTGATTCCTACTTTCACTGAGTTCTTGTGAATGTACTATGTGAGTGATTCTATTGGATTACACTTCTTGATTGGTTGGTTTTATTTGTATTTGCTTAGCACCCTTAGGCTGCTTGCAAAACACAATGCCTACATTGACCTTGGTAGCATCCAATGTATAGTAAAAATGTACTGAAATGAAAACTCTAAGATCTTAGTTTGCTTAAGCAGGGGATTGCCCACAGATCCCTTTTGATAATCCTCACACTAATCCTAAACAGTGTTTTATAATTGCAAACAATTCCAATTCTTTACACTTCATCTTTTTCAAGACAATTCCTCAAAAGAAGTACAAAAAACTCCACTTTTGCCATTGAAGACACACATGTCTGAATAAAGCTCTATTGTTTTTGATGTCAATCAGTGCAACAACCAGTCAGTCTTTGTCATGTGTTAGATGATGCAGATAGCAATTTCACCTGGTGCAACTGATCAAAATCCTCCACAACCAAACTGTATAGATCCAATTTGCATACAATCAAGCAGAGTATTGGATAAAGGCAACACCATCCTTCTCAACAACACTATAGTCTGTCCATGTGACTGAACTGAACCATTGGATGAGAATGGTGATGGCATGCAATCATGCTGACCAACTCTGGGGAGAAATATTGAGATTCCCCACTTCACCAGCTGTCATGTTGTGTACACACTACCCAGATACCATGATATATTCCTGGCTGTGCTGCACAATACCTATGTCCATGTTTTGCTTGCCAATCTGTATTAGTATTCCATATTCATGGGCATCAGTCTGTATGGTACATACATGATAACATGAGCATGGTACATACTCTCTTTAGGATTATATCACCAAATGTAAATGGTTCAGGTTCAGATTCAGGTTCATGTTGGTAAATTGATCATATACATGTTGCTAAACCTTTATGCACAACTTAGTGATAATTCATGCAGCTGGCTAAAGCTAGTATGATACTTGTCACTTTAACACAAATCCTTGTTGATGTTGGCTTGTGCTAATGTCAATCCTCAACCATACATTTCTTTTACTAGCATAGATTATATATGTAATATCAATGCTTGTATGTGATTGATTAATATGTCTAGTTTAGATGTTGATTTTACAATTACTACCCTTGTATGCATATATAATTCAACCTAGCTTATGCCATGGTTTGATTAACATGTTCTGATGATGCTGAAACTACTGCTGTGAATATTGGTTGTTTCCTGATACTGTACCAATTCTCTGTATAACCCAATATCATATCACACTTACTCATTCTTATTTCTTTGCTTTGCTTTATCAGTTCTTGCCAGTGATTTAAGGTCAGTCCTGGAACCAGCAAATAACCAGAATCAAATCTAATCTTAATCAATTGAACCATCAAGAACCAATCACTTGGTTCTTGTCAGTCTTGGTCTTGGTCTTTCAGTTTGGCAGAAATGTAAACAACCAATGGACCAATCTTTTTCAGAACTGAATTGATACCTCTCTATACCACCCCAATGATTTAGGGGCACATATCCTAACTTTTCCAAACTTTTAACTATTTTTGTGTTGTGAAAATAGCCATATCCATATCTCCTGACCCTGTGATCTAATTTCCATGACCTAAGGACCAATCAAAAGCTATGTGTGTATATTAAATCCTCAACAAACAAATCTGAAGCATAATTCCCATGCTATTATGTAGTAATGAATGGTCTTTTCAAAATACCAGTTTAGACCAGTCTTAACTAATGTCAATACTATTTAGAACCAGTTTTTGATTGTCTTGGTCCAGTCCATTTGATTCTGGGATCTGGTCTGGTCTTTCCAAAAAGACAAGAAGACCAAACCAAACTAGATACTAGTTTCTGTGTTATATTACTACAGTTAGTGGTTTAAAATCTGGTTAAGGACTGATGGAATGACCAGCAGCTTTGTGGTTGCTGGTTACATGAAGTTCAGAATATATTGATCCAGTTGCCTTAAATTTAAAAAAATAAAAGACTATTTTGTATGAGCATGATTACAAGGCATCCATCATCCACTTGTTCTGGCACATAATTTCCTTAGAAGAAACACATGTGATCAAAAGAATGCACAATCAGCAAGATGAGGAGCTCAGAAAGAGAAAAAAGGTTGAGGGTATGGGATAATAGGACAAGAATGGTGTAGCAGTAAGCATTTGTAGTCTGTGTTCTGAGTTAGATAATTATTATATATCTGAGAGATTCAACATCCTTTGAGGCTACAGCCCTGAAAATCCCTGAGACCTCTTCAAGAAATAATGTACTATAGTTAAGTAAAGAATTTCCAATAGTCACCAACTTTTGAATTGCTGCTGCCTTGCAGTAGGGGTGGGTCTGGTGTGGTTTGTTTGGAGATGGTTATAATACATAGTTCTAGATAGACACATTTGTTCAATATTATTGCTGAAAATCTCATAGGTGTGTGTATTATTTCCACCTATGATGAATTTGCAATGATGATTTCAAAATGCTGCACATTCCACTTATGACAGGTTTGCAGATTTTTGATCTTTAAAAAAAAACAATTGGTCTTTCAAAAGACCAATTGCAACCAGTTCAGTTGTCTATAGTGGATCAAGTAGGACTGGTTGCCAATGGTTTTGGTTTGGGCCTCCAAAAGGTGTTAAAAAACTGGACCAGACTGGACTTTTCAACACTATACAATGGACTGGATTGGTGAGACAAGTCAGATAAGATGATTTCTCGCTATTGAGTCATGTGGGTGATGACAGTATAATAGTTACTTCTTGTGATTGTTTGCTCTAGTATAAGATTAAACTACTGATCTTCTGGATAAACTTTGGGCCTGATTAAACCAAACTAAGCTTCCCCTTGCCTTTACCTCACTATTTTGATATTCATTTCTTAGATCTGAGTGGAACCCATTGATTACAATGAGATTCAAATCTAAGTGTTAATTCCAGTAAAAAAAACTAGTGGCTGTGAGAAACCACATTCTTATCTGATGATATGTATCTATGTTGAAGTGGTAAACAAAGCAGATGGATAGAGTAGCATCATACCAACTGGAAGCTCAAGGATAATTCCAATCTCCTATAACCAACTATGCTTTGAGATTGAGTTAAATGATCCTATTAGAATAAACAGTATGAAAGATGCTTTATGAAATAAAAAGCACTTACTACTGTGATGGTATGTTATGAGAATGCAAATACCTTTACAATCACGACCATCCTTTGATGGTATATTTGGGCAAAGTTGAGAAAAAGATCAAAGTCACAAACAACTCCCATATCCTTATTCCTCAACTGAACAGCTGATTACAAGTAGATGCTTGACTTGTGTTAAATACTTGATAAGCTTAGAGTTTACAAAGACCTTGGTTCATTCAATATCAATCCTTTGTTGTACTGACAAAATAGGCTCCTACAATGAAATCAATGGTGATTGAAGAAATATAAAAAATTATTAGCAATGCCAGCCCAAGAGAAAGGGCACATAATTTCCTTGAGAACTATCTTCATATTTCTTCCACACATCCATTTGTGGAAGATTTCCTATGAGATCCTTCAAAAGAACATCTAAATGCTCCATTTTATCCAATATCCAGTCTATTTGATGAGCATGAATAACCAGCAAATGACCAGTTTGATCAAATATCAAAACAAGTTGGCCACTATAAAAACATAAGGCATCTACATCCACTTAGATGAAGAAGAACTCACTTTTGTTTTGGAATCCTTTGAAAAGAATTAAAAACATCCCATATTTTACCTGACTCAAAGTGATATTTTGGTTAGACATCTTCATCATGGTTCATCTCATCCATCAGTTGTAGTGAACAGAGCATAATCTATAGTGCTATGAACATCAAATCCAGAAAGAGTCAAAAAACCACCTGTCTCTAAGCATCTTTGAATTAGATGATATATCCCATGAGCTATGTATATATATAACCTTTGAATCCTTTTACCTTCATTGATCTTGTCTTTGGCTTGTGGTGATAATTAGTTATATTATCTATGCTGATGGTAAGTTAAAAACCAGCAGATGGAGCCTCATTGTAAGTGGTTGAGAAGTGTTAGATTGTAAAGTTCCTAAGGTAACCATGTATCCAGTTTTCTGCTATCTATCAACCATTATAATCCACCACTAGTTTAGAGTGAATATCTAGGCATGTTCAACTTAGAGCAATTCTATCAAACCATTTATACTCTACAAGTCCACCAGTGCCCTCGGTTCTTTCATGTGCAAAGTCCCCCTCAAGTAGCAGAGCACCAGTGACATATACTATACTTTTAAAACAGTCATACATTTGCTTGCTGGTAAATTTCTCACACTAATGTATCCACATTCAATATGCTCACCAAGTCAAGATGAACCAACTACATGTATATATATTGGGAGTAATTGTCATATCATGGGTTGTTGCATCACATTACTTTACACCAACATCTATACCCAGCAAATATATACCCCGGCTGAAAAGATATATCTGGTAGATTTTGGATCAAAACCCTAAGAATCTTCAATGACCTTCAAAGCTGTGACTTTTGCACTCATTAAGGATTCAAACAAGATCTGATCAGTCTGCTTCTTTCGTAGCTTCTTGAACACCAGCATGTCAACATTGTATTAGAGCTTGCATGCAAACAGCGTCACTTTGCATGTAATAGCAAAAGTGATTACCATTGTAGAGAATCAGCTGCCTTTTATGTTCATCTTCTTTTGCTATCATCCACTTCACTCTGTTTGTATAGAGGCTGTCCTCCAAAGGTTTCAAGCTAGAGATGGCTTGATCTAGCTTCAAATTGTCTACTCCTATAATGTGAGACATGTAATCAGATGAATACATATATTTTTCACCTTGGATCATTATGATGGTTCCTAGAATGTCTTGTCAATGACTTGATGATTGGTGTTGCACAATGTGAAGTGCTTGGAAAGCATTTCGAAGTGATGGCTGCACAAAATCTTTTGTCAATTGCCAATTTTACTTACCTAATGTGAGGTCAAGCAAAATTCCTCTGTTCCTGAACATAGCTGCACTTATCCAGATGATTCAACTGATAAGCCTCACAACATCCCATAATCAATGTGTATAGACAATTTCAGATGCTTTGTTTGATTACTTCCCACAGTATCTGAAAGTATGTAGAAAAATCAACAAAAGAATTAGAGTACAGGAATAGCTGGTATGAGCATCCAAATGTACAGGTGATTCTTCTAGAGGTACATGAGGTGCTTGATAGGCATTACTCCAGGGCTGCACTGTGACATCCACCAAGTTTAGTAAGCAGATGAGAGGTAAGATCTTCATTTGCAGGCCACAAGTATGATCTAAAGGGGGGTATGGTGACAGTGTAGCACATTGTGCAGCCAATACAACCACACCTGGCAGTACATCAGTGCCAGATGTGAAGCGAACAATGCAAGTGACTTACCCACATCTGAGCCAGAACCACTATTGACATTCCTTGATGAAAATAACTTGATGGGAAAGTTGAAGGATCAGTACAGTAATGATACATTCTTTAAAATAATTCTAAACAACCCAGTCCATTACTATAACTTTGACTTTGAAGTGTGGGATATATATATTCGACTCAGAACAAAGGAGTGGACAGTGATTTGCATGACAGATATCATTATTGATGGCTGAAACATCTGAGAACAGCTGATTAAACAAGCACACTCAATATTAGCACATTTGGGAGCATCAAAGATACTAAAATACCTTGAGATCACCTATGGTGGAAAGACATGGCTACCAATGCAGGAAATATTGTGATTTGTGCCTGACCTGCAAAAGGAGTAAGCCAATGAATCAGAAACCATATGGTCTACTTACTCCTCTCAATGGTTTTAAATGACCTTGGAAATCAATCGGTATAGACTTCATAGGACCACTACCATTGTTCAATAATTGCAACAGTGAATTCAATTTAATAACTGTCATGATTGACTGGCTGACTTGTATGGTTCATCTAGATAAGAGGAGTAGATGCACCAGAGTGAAGACTAATAACTTACATGAGGCAGTAGAGCCTCTCGAGCCTCACAGGAGGTTTCTGGAATGATCCAGTAAATTACTGAGTACATTAAAAGATTATCAGGGTAAGTCAATCAGATACAGAATAACAGTCAAGCTGAAACTGGATAAGAGTCTTTAAAAACATAACAATCCAGGGTGAGTGTGAACACAAAAGGTCAATCATTGGGTGCTATCAGATGACTCCATCCTTATTAAGCCCACTGACTAAGCACCAGCAGTCTAAATACACTGAATGACTGTCAGTTCTCAAATTATGAACTTGTGTCCAATATGTTGATATCTGGCCAAGTGAAATATACAAGTCTATACCCCTTAACCTTCTCACAGGGCAAAATATACCACTCTTGCCTGAAAAAAGCAGTCCATCTGGCACAGCAAAAAACATACAGCTGTTCAGCTAGGTGCACTTGCCACTACATGTTCATGCATTGTCTCACTTCAATACTCAGAGAATGTACAACTCATTCTGTATGAAACCAGCATCTGTACACCACCATGATGGCTTGATTTTGACAGTCTGCATCCCTTCCATATGACCTCATACAACTGGCAGCTACTCCCCTTCCTGATTCAGCTCTTTTTCATAAGACACTCCAGAGCACAGATGCATTGAACAAGTCTGAACTTGCTCCATGGGACAATAACCCACCTTAATGAGAGCTTCAAGAGAATCATACCTATATAACTATTCTCTTTTGATTTGACAAGTTTGGCACAAGGCTTATATATCACAGAATTGAAACATGCCTGGACTGGGTTAGTATAATATATTCCCATCTGGTTCTAGCGAGTCCTGTCATTCAGATGGAGTTGGTATCATCTGGACACAATGAGAAACCCAGTGGTTTGATCAATTGCTAACCATTGGCACCCACCAACATCTGGAATTGTCTTTTCCCATATTATGGTGTGGTTTGATTATCCACCTGGAACTCTTTTCGCATTTTCAGACATGTTGCTGGTATATGTGGTGTTGGGTAGGTGGATGAAGCTTGTGCAGGTATTGTGTGGATCATGCCAGATAAAGTTCAAAAGGCGCTGGGTGTTCTATGATGCAATTATATACATGTATATGACCATGTTTCATTGTTGCTAATATATTATCAAGCTCTTCTGAGAAGTTCTGAATCTCCAGAATCCTAGCAATATACTGCATCCAACAATGTTCTGCCTCTTTGTGGATGTAAATCTATATTACTTTATGATACATTAAAGTTGGAGTTGGATGGGGCACAAGGTTGACTTGGAGTACTTTTGGGGTTGTGACTGGTCAGATTCTTGTGGTGCCACATGTGATCACATGCTGAGATCACAAATCATAATTGCATCATAGTGTTCAAGTTGGAACTTTAACCTAAGCTCACAACAGTAGTCACAATCTCTTCAAGACATCCAGGACTCAACTCCTGTTGGTAAGTCAATATTCAAGATGCACTTACCTGTGATTGACTGTTCAATGGTTTACCTTCCACCAGTGCTGCTAGCATTACAACTGAGGATCCAACAGCTCTGCAATATCTGGTTCATATTATGGCCAGAGACTTTGACATTCTGGGTCAAGAAGTCTTGGTGGCTCACAGATCTTCTCTCCAGTTGCTCTCCTTAGGTGCCACTCATGTCCCAATGCCCTGGATGCACTCAGATGATCATCAACATCAGCTGCTTGGTAGCTTTCAGCACCAATTGTGTTTCATCTCTGAGTCAGAATCCAACAGCTCTGTGCTGTCTGGTTCATATTGCACCCAGAGACTTTAACTCTCTCAGTCTCATGCTTAGAGATTTTGACTCCTTTGACTCTCTGAGTTTCTCATTTTGGCAGCATACAAGTATTCTCCCTCCAGCCCCTTTGTCATTTTTTTTTGTTGGTGAAATAGCATGAATACCTCAAGTTAGTTATAAGGCTAATATAATAATATAGTTGAATTTAATTCAAAGACTATCTTTCTCACCCCTTCATTACCAGAGAGCTAGGAATTCATTCACATTTATATCCCATATTGACATTTTATTCCCTGATAATCATACATGTATGTTGTCCTTCAATGCTTGTATAATGAGCAAAATTCTCACTTTTTTATAGGTGGGCTGCTGGATGTTGGGGATAGGATGTGTCTGGCCCAGGCTGAGAATGCTCAACTGTGGCAGTTGCCAAGGCACATGGTCCCTCAGCACAGCAGCCTCCTCCTCCATTGACTTGAGAATGTGGTCATCAGTGCCATTGCTGGTGTGGTTGATCTAATACTTCAATAGAAGATAAACACCTGGCCAACTTACTGTTCTCCTAGAGCCAGTGGGACCCTTGCAGTGTTGTTCATTATGACTGAACTGGCTGGCCATCATTGATTAGTTCTGAGACCTTTGAAGCAACAGAGGGTCAACTGCAACTTTTGCAAGGGCAACATGTTCAAAACTGGAAGAATCCATGAGAACAAGCCTCCTGTAGATACACTGGGATCAATATTCACATTTTTTGGTCACAGAGATGGTGCCAGCCTACTCTAACTTGGAGAATAGAAATGAAATAATTATCAGATGTTGTCCAATGCAGATTTTATAATAGTACTATACTCAATTCAACCACAGTGACAGGCTAATGGTAAGAATGATAATTTTGTTCATGTGGAAAGCCAGGCCAGAACCAGCTTTCAGTCTGGAAGTAGGTTATAATATATCAGTGAGATTTCCAGATCTGGGCATTGATAATCAGCCACCAAAGTATAGCAAGAGATGTAAAACCAAATATATTTGCAAGGTGGTCTAAAACACGATGGATGGATGAGGTCTATCATGATAAGGTGCACACACAGAGCTTGAACTTGACTGATTGAAAAAATAAGCTGATTCTTCTCGCTCCATATAGGCAGGGAAGAGATGAAATCCTCCTTCATTTGGTCATGCTGTAAGTGCATGGGCTTTTATGGTTTCATAAACTGCATGGATAGAAACCACAAAGTGTCTTAATTAATTCCTATAATTCAAGATGATAAATTAACTTTCCTGGCTACAACATTGTTTACATGTAATATCATTCATTGTTATTAACAAGAAACTCAATTATTGTAACTACCATGCTTCTGTACATGGAAAGGGCTTGGGCAGTAATGGTAGCATTTGATGAGTCTCAGTCATGTTCATTGATTCATAAATGAGTGGAAGACAGACATTCACAAACAACTTAAGCAAGTACAGGTTTCCATGTTTCCTGTTTGATATACTACCTATGCCTGCCATATTCAATGGCATGACACAACACCAAGACCTCCTGTTGCACTCACCACCACCACCACCACCCAAAATCTCCTTCCAATGCCCCAAGGATTCTCCATTTCTTGAGCATATGAGCCTGTCACAAATCTACCATCAATGATTGTTGGATTTGGCATTTCTACATGTGTAACTAGATAATGCAGTAGCATAATGGTAATGTACAGTACCTAGCAAGGTTCAGCAAGGTCAGCAGGCTCTCCACATGGACCTAATTTATAATGTCCATGGCCCTATTATTCAAGCCAAGAAAGTAGGTCCACATGACAATAAGCCCCACACTTTAAATCCACCAAGAGCACATCCATCCCACCTACTATCATCACTATCCATCCATCCTATCCCCGACCACCATGTCACACAGAGTTCAACATGAGTTCACCATTTGCAATCACATGTGTGAGGGTTCTATGTGTAAAATTCAACATGGTTGTATCCTCTGGGCTAAGGAAGGTAGTGCTGTAAAGCACCACTCAATCAACAAGGAGAAGCATCCAGAATGCAAGCCTTCTTGCCCAGTAGCAGTCAACAATGATTATACATGCAATGCTACCAAAAACAACTATGCCATGGAGATCAGAGCGATGGTCCTTGCCAGCTCATCATCAAAGGCCATCGACAACAGCTTTTCCAAGCAGATGCCCAACTGGAATGTGGGCCATGTGAACTGGCACTTGCTTGTAACACTGAGATCTGTATGTGGTCACGACTGACTAGGTTAATCTAATTCAACAATGCAGCTCTGAGATCCATGGTCATGGTGACAATGGGATGGATGTAGATAAGAGTAATGAGAACCATAACAAGTAGGAGGGCGATGAAGATTTCCACTATCTCTCATCCACCATGGATCTTATGCAACATCCCTATCCCATCATTGTTCTGGGACCAAATGATCCAAATTATCAATGACCAGATTGCCTCCAGAATATATGAACCATTTGCTGCTGCATCCTCTCTCAACTTTCATTCTTCTTTTGATCTCACACATCAATTGAATCAGTTGTCTGACATTGTTTGCTTAGATTAAGAAGTACAGATATTTGACATTTAATGCACCATTCAAACAGATCCTCAGCTTAATCCTCATGCCATAGTATATTGGAAATATGTTTGAATTGAATGGCTCATGAAGATGAACAAAATGGCCAGATTGAGTTGGATTAGAGTTGTGTCATTTTCTTGTCACTAGTGGGATGTGTTATACAAGGATATCTTTTTAAGAGTGTTAATTACACTGCAGACCATCTGTGGTAGACTATGATATCTCTTTCTTCTTTTTCTTGGATGACCCAGATAGGTGCTGGAATTCTGCCCTGGCAATGCCATCAGATCATATCTCTCCCATGTCATGCAAGATTGAAAGTATTGATGGTCTTGTTGTGTCAGCAGACTCAGTTTTATATATAATGCTGACTAGAGTATTGAAAATTGTGAATTGGTAGTTGAAAATAGCAGTGTTGAAATTGCACACATTCTCAAGGGACTGACTTGACTGCCTATTATTTATTACACTTGAAATCTGTTGCCTTGCAAATGAATCTGGGTTTAAAATGTCAAATAGTATCAATAATGTCAGTCGACAATAACAGTGATACAACATTTTACTATATCTACAACATGGGTAATGAAAGCTTGATCTATGGAGAAGTAAGCTTCATCATTTTTGCACATGTGCAAGAGCTCATCATCTATATACCAAAAAGAGAGGCAATATGGGCACCTGATTTTACCATTGCCATTGTTCAAGTTAATCTTGGTCATTGAACAACAATCCACTGAGGACAGAAGGGAGAGTATGGGCTAGTCTACCTTATAGATGGAGCTGAAATGGCTCTATCGCAGCGTCGACCTCGTCAATGCTGGTGTGTGTGGCTGCTGTAAGTAGCTCCAGCCCTCATGTCATACATGGAGTCCCTGACACAATTCCAGGTCCTGCTCCTACTTTAATGTTTGGGTTTGGGGGTTTTTGTTGGGGTCACAGTTTTGGCAGATCAATCTGGAAGGCTACTTGAATCTACTTAGGGCATGCAGCCTGAGCAATTGCAGCCAACCTGGGCCTGCAGATACAGCTGAGAAGACATACTTTATGAGCAATTTAGTGGACATTATGTTCAGGTGTCGTATGAGGTTGGAACAGCAGTACTGGAAAGCAAGAGTCCATATGTGCTGCTAAGCTGGTGAGGAGGGCACAATTGTCAATATACTTGAATACAACATCACAAATGTAGTTACATTGTGGACATTGCTGAAATATATGGTTGGAGATTGCACATGGAGGAGACACCTTTTCCTGAGACCAAGGACATTGTCCTTTCACCCTCATTCAAAATTGAGGCAACAACACCATGAGGAGCATTTATATGAAATAAAGGTTGGAAGTGGAAATGACCATGTGAAGCAGGAAGGCATAGCTATATATAGAGGAACATGTTTACACTACCAGTGCCCAACCCAATGTTAGATTGTGCTGAGAGTATAAATGTAACAATCAAGGCAAGTAAAAATCATCCATCTTCAAGATCTCCTTAGAAGCACACTTGAACTTGCATTTTCATTCTATTTGAATGTGTTCCAGGAATTCAATGGTGAGAGCATGGTGAATGCAAGCATTCCTTGATCACCTCATCATCATCATCTATCTACAGGATGCTCCTTTATTCTCATCATCAGAAATGGTGTATTATACCATTTAAATGTTTCGAAACTTAGGTCTGAATGACTTTGCTGGGATCTCTGTTCTCATGTCCTAAGAACAAAATAAAAACATCTGTGCATACGACCACTGGGATCCTTTCTGGCTTTTCCTTCCTGATCATTGGATGCAGCAGTTTAAAAAGTGTGGTTGTTTTGGATTCCATCATTATAATGCCATCTTATTCTTCTCCAGAACTCCCTCCCTCCAGAACATCATCAAAGGCCCACACACCACACAATCTTGCTGGGAATATTTAAGACCTGATCATTTATTATTCAGAATGCCCTGGTCCTCCTCCAATGGTTACACTTCACATTAAAAATGGCCAATATATCAGGTGAGCATATTCTAGAACTTGGATGAACAACCTATCAAGTCTTGATAACCTTGGATACCATTAATGGATGCTAATCAAAGAAACATCCAGAAAAGCAAACCATGAAAAAGAGTCACCTTTTTGGTTAGCATATTACATTCTTCAAGCAACATAATTGAATCTGATCTTAACCACCATTAGAAATCTAATATCACAATGACTGGCAAATCTGATATCTAGCATATGATATGTTGTAGCTACCCAAAAATGGGGGAATATACTTGACATTTTCATCACTCTCTACAAGTGGCCATACATAAGATCATCCAAAAGACAAGTTGACAAGAAGAGCATACATCACTTTTTTGGACAGAACCTTAACTGATTATAAGCAGAATATATTTGCATTGTTGTAACAATGTAACAATGTCAGAAAGCACTTGCAAGATTATCTGATTATCATGGGTATTGAAAACTTCTCATCATGAGATCAATGATTCTATAAACAAAGTCAGGACTTGGTTGATGAGAATGCAACTGATACTACTGTTATGACTTGTTCTTTTCTTTGTACTCATCTGTTTAAATCTCGCCTTAGGACTTTCTTTTCTTTTCATTGCTGACTCATTCCACACTTCATAAGATTTATATCCTTAATCCCTTATTTTCTTATTTATCCCTTATCTCCTTATCTCACTTGCTTCATCAGCAACTAACTTCCTTCACATTCTATTATGTTCTATGCCTGCCTGTTACAACTCATTCTTTTCTCTCACTTGTACTCTTATGTTTGATTCTCGCCTTGGGACTTTGTTTTCTTTTCGTTGCTGACTCATCCACATTCCATAAGACCTTATCACCTTATCGCCTTATCTTCTTATTTCTTATCTCACTTGCTTCGTCAGCGACTATTTTCCTCCATGTTCCCTTACCTTCTATGCTTGCCCTAAATACTTGTATTTGGGTATATAAATTCTTGATACCGATACCTTATACTCTTAGCTTAGATCTCCTTGAATCTACCTTGTCCTTGTTTTAAGACTCCTTCAAACAACTCATTCATTGCCTTCGAACCTTGAACTCTTGAACCTTTGAACCAGTTGCTCCCACTGTTGAGTGGAGTGTCTTCCTCGGACTTCGTGCTACCATTAAGTGCACACTTTACCTCAGAACTCTTCAAATCATCTTTCAAGGCTACACTCGTCCCTATCTGGGCCAAGCGTAACACTGCCCTTACTATATGCCCACCCTCAACTGTGTACTCAGGTATATAAACCCATAATACCTACTCAATGTACCTTAGCTTAGATCTCCTTGAATCTACCTTGTCTTTATTTTAAGACTCCTTTGGGAATTTGACCCATTGCCTTGAACCTTTGAACCCTTGTCTATCCTCTGGCCCTAGATCAGCCCCTTGAACCCTTGAACCAGTCATCCCCACTGCTGAGCAGGATGTCTTCCTCAGACTTCACACTACCATTAAGTGTGTGCTTACTCCCTGAACCCCTTGAACCCATTTTTCAAGGCTATGCTTGTCCCTACCTGGGCCAAGTGTAACAACTACCTGCCAATTAAATTTCATATATCTTCCATAATGAGGTAGGATTTGGCTTCAACTGCTTAGGGATGCAATTGATATATATATAGTAAAACAACCAAACCCACCTAAGGGTCTAGTACATCAGCAAACCTACATTTTTTCTGAGTTATCAACATCAATGACCTTTCTGTGCTGTCTGACATGACTGACAGCATGCTATCAGTGCTATCATTCATAAGTAATTCATTGCTATCATCATTCTCAGG
>JBBPJQ010000739.1:0-17323 GCA_038088795.1 Boletus rex-veris
TGCACAGCAATTGATGGCGCTTCGTCCAGGCTTGACGAGCATTCGCGAAAAGTTATGTCTTGCCTCGACCCGAGAGACGACGCTGGTAGAAGATGCTGCATACTCGTTGCTGGGCATTTTCTCGGTTTCCGGTATACCCGCAATCTACGGTGAAGGGGAAGGTTCGCTGGGACGTTTATTGGCACACATTCTCACCGGATCAGGAGATGCGAGCATCCTTGCATGGACTGGCGAATCTGGCAGCTTCAATAGCTGCCTGCCTGCCCACATCACCGTATTCAGTGGACCAGCAACGTTGCACCTCCCGCCAGCCATCTCGGACGCAGAGATGGAAAGACACATCATCGCTTCGCATTCTTCTTCATTCGACCTCGACTCAGCCCTGAGATTATACGAACTTCTCAACGATTTTTCCCCACCTTGGTTTGCAGCGAGTCGGATGAAACTTCCATGCATCGCTTTCCAACTCCCACTTCTTACACCTTATCGGACGCGTTCAGGCCGAGTTTATCGCGCAGATACTGTTGCCTTTGGGATGGTAGAAATCAAGACGAGACAAGATCTATCTCGGATGACGACATTGTATTTGATTCACCCGTGGTTGGAGACTGTCCTGGATCGCGAAGATATACATGGCGGTACGCTCATAGAGGATGACGTTGCACCGCCCCCCTACCCACTCATAGACGGTGAAGAGATCGATGACGAGGAAATCGACGACGATGCGTCGTCGTTCGCTGAACCCGAATTGCCGTCACACCCTGTTCCCGGTCGTATGACACCGATGGACAAGGAGACGCGAGCCCGACGGCTCGTCGCCCGTCTTAGACAGCCATTCGGTGCACTCTTGGTGGCGCTGGCATCGACGGGTCGACGGACCATGGACTTCAGGCGGGTTGCGGCGGATAGCTTGATTACGGTACAGTTGCAGGACAGCGTCTCGCTAGCTGACATTCTGGATAATGTACGCACGCTCGATGTGTTGTAGCTTTGATACTGTAGCATCTCGGATCACGAATGAATATTCCAAGTGAACTATCGCGTTGCAATAGAATGCTTGGGTCGTCGACGTTTGAACCTGTTCTGTCAGTTGTTCGATGGTCAATCGATGATCCTTGGACACAACATGCGTGACGTCCTTCATTCTCGACGTTCACGCTCACAAGTTCATCTACTCGAACCCCGTCCGAGACAGCTTCTACAAGTGGCTCGTCATTATTAGACGCGTGACGCAGAAAAGGGAATACGCCACTCATTGTTCATGAAGTTGGTTGATTAGGCTCTTTCAATGCTGCAATATCATTATCACACAGGTTCAGCAACTAGGGTCTGCTCCTGGTGAGACAGTGCTGACGTCGTGCTGCTTTCGCGAGAGCGCCTAATTTGCATGACGAAGTGCGTACACAGATGTGCCAACATCCCATTCCCAGAAGGACAAACCCGATTGTATCGATGGCCTGTGTTGAGATATTTGGGGAGACGGGACAGATGGGATGGGCGACAGAATGACTTTATGCAACAGTGGGGCATGTGCGGGTCCGCTGTGGTCACTACTTCACGTTTTGCGGATAGAAATTTCTGAGCGACTGACAGGCTGTGCGTTTCTCACAGGCTAAGCAGGGTATAGCGGCGAAATCTGAATAACCGTGGCGCAAACGGGAGACCGAAGGTTTCACTAGGGTGAAACTCGTTAAGTAAGTATCGAGGACCATCGGAGATGAACAGGCCGACATTTGGATTAGAACGGAGTGCAGAGATGCTCCTCTGGAACATCCAGTTTCCCACCTAGTACGCGGATGTACAGATGGAAAGAATAGATGAAGGGCATGAGCGGTCATGGTAGTCTATCCTGCCGTGGTGGCTGTGAGTATGTATGGGAGAAATGGGCGGAGGTAGACGTACATCGGGGGTGAGAGTAAGACATATCTCCCTTGTGTTGAATTCGTGCAGTAGGTATCTCTACATTTAAACCCACAGTGAAGTATGGAGCGTCGAGCTGATCATTCTTCCATGAGTCCAGAGCAACGTCATCAATCTCGATGTCAGGTTCCTGGTAAGTGCGATGGAGACGAGACAATGGATTTGAACCCGATGCAGAAAGATGATCGGAGCAAGTCAGATACGTCCTAATCCAACGAGACGCGATGCTCAGTGTGATAAATAGCCTGAGTCTGATGTTCCCGTCCGCTTCACCTATTGCAAGAAATTGATTATCGGGGGAGAATGCAATGGAGGATATGTCCTGAGGATGTTGGACGAGACCGAGTTGGGTGTCTGTTGACAAGTCCCCGAACACGACAGTACTCTTCGTAGAATATGTAATGAATCTCCCATCTTTCGTTAGGGTAACGCACGAAAGTGTGTCGTTATGGTGGACTGTTAACTTTGCAATTGTTGACCTGGTGGATGTGTCGAACTGCTCGATTCGTCCGACGAAGAGGTAGTTGCTGGACCAGAGGAGATCTTTGATGCGGTTCTAGGTTATTCCTTCTTCGATGTCCGCGAGGAAGCGACCATTGCTTTTCCAGAGACGAACGCCATTATCGAGAGCTGCTGTCGCGATTCGATCACCTTGCGGTGAGTATTTTACTCTCTTAATCAAACCCTTGTGGGGGGAGTGTCAGTACTTGTTTGCCAGTTGCGATGTTCCAAACAGTGGCTGTATCATCTGATGTGGAGTCGAGTCGAGTCGGGCGAGAAATCGACCGCGTAGGTTTTCCCGGTACATGAATCCTGCCTGTGTCATGAGGCGACACAGCCAGCTGACGATGTTCGACGTTCTTATTGTTGCGATTACTTTGCCGTCTACTTGCCATACTCGAATCTCCTTCGAGTCGTTGCCGGTCAAGAGGTACTTGCCATTCGCCGAGAATGTCATGGTCCATAACCAGCCCCCGACCGTGATTTTGACGGGGGTGGAACGTTCTTGCCTACTGTCAGCATAGACGCGACATATTGCCAGTACGCACCAGTCACCAGCGGCATGATAATGCAGCCAAGCAATGGTGAAAGTCACGGAAAAGCCGTGGTTCTTCACATCCCGTACAGTGTATAACTTGCACTCAGCCTGCTGTTCCAGGTGACAGCCTGCTCGCGCGTGTTTGGAATCCCGAGGTCGTCCTCGGGCCACCATACAGGACGCAGTACTCCAAGGAGCGCTGATGTAATCAAGACTTTGATTTTGTGCACGCGTCGACGCCGCTGGTCGCACGACGCACACACGCGTCGCACCTCATTCCCATATCAAAGTCTTGGCCTCACTGCACAAGGCATCGCTGCCCCAAGGCGCGGGATTCATCCGCCAAACCAATGCACGCGGGGTACGTTTCTCGGTGTGCATGACCATGGCAGCCTTGCCCTGACGTTCTCGGGTGCGTATAGGCATGTGACGTCGTCGTCGATCTGATCTGATCACACAAATTCTCGTTCAGCGCACTCTTGCTCATCGGCACAGCAGGATCAGGCAAAAACGGCACCGCGCTGGCCGTGTCACATCCGTTTTGCCTGATGGTGGGGTCGGAGGCGTATGGGTGAAGAAGACGGAGATTCTTGCAGAGTCATTTCGTTGCGTCCGTGTTCGTGTTCTTATTCTCATTCGTGTCATTCATGGTTGAGCTCGTGTATATGGACCATTTCCCACTCGCAAATGTCAATCACGTCCCGCATGCTGACCCTTCGTTTTAGGCCTCCGGATAAAAGCAACCAAAGAGGTATACAAAGGCAAGGTTACGGAACTGACACCCATTGAATCCGAAAACCCATTCAATGGCTATGGTAAATGTGGTATCCCACGTGACCTCACAATCGTCTTATACGAAGCCATACCCAAGGAAAAAATTGTCGTTGGCGATGTCATTTATGTCAAGACAAATCCAGGAGCTGTCAAGGTGAGGTCTTTGGCACCTTTGTCACGCGTCCTGGTAGTTAAACATACATAGCGAGTTGGCCAGTCAGATGCATGACATCTTGAGGGTTTGGAATAGATAAAGTGGACACATCGGTCACTTAGATATAGTTCCCGTACGTGTCGTCTTGTAATCTCGGTTCTGAGACCTACGGGATGTGCACAAGCGAAAAGAACTCGTGCAAGACATCACTCTTGGTGACCTCGATGCGGCTATGTGGATCAGTGTGTCGCAGAAGTCACCCCTGGAGTGGTGTTCATTGACGAGATATGGCTAGATGGAACCCACCATGATAGTGCGAACTAATGGATTCTTGGAGGTCCATATACTTGAAGTCGAATGTCTCACATATTCAAACCCCTGCTCGAATCCGATGGCTCCGACGGTTATCCCTGCAACCAATAGATGCAGTGCGCTCGTACGCGGAACAGCGGATGTCGTCTCTCCGTATGGAATACCAGTCAATCTGCTCGATCGGTGGGGCTGTCTTGGTAAAGACGTCTCTTACGCTTGGCGTAGTGCCTCATCGTGAAGACAAATGCAAATGGGTACAACCGCGAGCAGACCGCCAAAGTGGTTCAACTTCATGCGAACGTGGTGGGGCTAAGCTCGGATTAGGCGTCCTGGAACGGCTGGGGGAAGAAGAAGGCGGATCGATGCGGTTCGTTATCTTGATTTCATGACGTCACGGATGTGCGAGCTTATGAATTGGACAGTTACGCCCTTCCACTCAGCTTCTATTCTCACTGGCTTGGCCGGCCCAAACGAGATAAAGGTGGAAGATGAATGTGCTTTTCTTGGATGCCAGTACTTATCTGCGAGACGGATCAACGCAGACGGCAGATTTGACGGTCGCCGGATGTCGTAGTGTATGTGGGTTGCTTGAAACCAGCGTCGGTGTCGCGTCATTGATTCATCGTCGACGTGCATGGAAATATCTTGATGCGATATTCAGCCTGTTTATTGCTCCATCGAGGTGAATGCCTCCCCGGGGTCAGCTGACGACACGCTGATGACACGACACGCGCTGGTTGGTGGAGTCAAAAGATTAAATTCCATGAATGTCTTAGATCCGTTGTATACCAGCTGACCTCGTGGACTCCAGCTGTAATGCCCAACTACCACCGATGAGACCCGTTCTAACCCAAATGTGATCGAGCAGACAGCTGCACTACTGGTGTACCTACTCACACGGACCCTGGAAGTGGAGCGATTGCGTGGCGGACTACCTGACTCATGGCCATTGAGCGGGCGCACGAAAAGTTGACGAGTAACATGGACCCTGACGAGTAACACGGACCTAACAGTAGTCATGGAAGAGGTGTGGTGTCGCCTAAACGCACAGTCCCGAGTCTCCGTGACCTCCGAGGAACTCAGCGATTCTCGAGCCAACACCGGGCACCCATGTCGGCAGTAATCGTATAGGCGTCATAGCATAGAAAGCCTGGGAAGGGAAGAACAACAACAGTAGCGCACGGTCTCGCTGGATGACTGAGTTGGGTCATATCCTGTGTACAGTGTTGGCGCCGCGAACACGCACGTTCGCCTAGTATGTACTAGTAGTACTTGGCGTGGCATCCGGTCGGCTTACTCGTCCGGTCAGGCTCTCCCCGTCAGCACCACCATTCCAAGTCGCCTTATCGTCTGCAAGTGCCCAGTTTGTCCACCTGTCACGCCGTACTACTAACTGATGAGTCCATTGGGCTCAGCGTCGCGTAACCCTTCAGTTGGCGCCGATTGTCCCTATGGCGTTGACTCTTTCGTTCCAGCTGTCCACACAGCCCGGATTGGTACCTTGCGCATCAGGTCCACCCAGGCAAATTTCGTCCTCACCCGTACTGCGGTCCATCCCCTGCCCCGTGTCCTCCATACTTGATTTGTATCTGGTTCCTATGTGGAAGCTTTGCAACTCCGCGGCCCAGATATGGCGTAGGAGTTCCTCATACTCGCTTCTTTCCACAATGACGAAACTGACAGTCACCTTGCGCCCTTCCGATCCGGATGTGGAGGGGACCTCCCTGGTCCCCCTCCGTGTACAGTCCTGCGGGCACAGCATATAAATGCTGTGGAGTCACCACAGTGCCAACGTTTTTCCGGCACCATCCCTTTCTCTCTCGCCTTCCTCTACTGTCCAGTGACCTCGACTCCTCTTCGTCATGATGAGGCACACTCAAATGCCCTTTACCTTTGAGGACCGCACTGGACAGCTCAAAGGTTCAGACTATGATGACATCTATGACCGCATGTTCATTCGCGTCACTCCTTACCCACATGCTAGCAGTAATGCTACGCTGGCTATCTATGTTATGGGCCGCCGGTCGACACGTCATGCCGACATGCGTCATCTCGAACGACACCCGTCCGTCGTCCTCGAGTTCGGCGGTCCCTCCCTCGGGCTCGGCACCATCCACTTTCTCAAGCCGCCCGCCGCCAACGTGTCCATTCCCATGAACAACTATCTTCGCAAAACGGCTCTATTTGGGGGGTGAGCGTCCTCTTTTTTTCCACTCCACGTGTACGTGTGACCTTGGATGCTCTGTTCCTGTACAGCTCTCTCTCTCGAAAATTCAGAGCATCCGATGGACGGGAGTACAGATGGCTACATAAAACGATCGACGACCACGAGTGGTCGGTACGTGACTCGTCCATCCATACCACACCATGCCATAATTCACGTTTCATCCCACCCCTAACAGTGTCTCTCGGAAGAAAACTACATCATTGCGCACTACGACCTCCGACCACACAACGTCCCCGCGTATGGCGTCTCGGGCAATACCCTCACCATTTACGAAGCGTATTCACATTTGTGCATAGGTACGTCTCACGTGCCTTGTCCACCTTCTGACGTGTCTCGGGTCTGACTGAGACGGACGTGCACATAGATATATTTGCCTCCCTGACGATCATGCGTCACATTTCCGAGAACGCGCTCTAGCGACGCCGTCGAGGGAAAAAATTGAGCGTCAAACCGAATTGGTGGGACGCTCGGACTCGGTACCCATATGTTCCCTATTCTAAAAAGCCCCCCCTCCACTTCCCTTCCGAAAGGGCATTCCATGCTAACCAAATACAGAAATAAAGAGAAGCGAAAGAAAGGGGGGAAGTTGGATTCGCGGTGATAGTGAACGAACATCATGACAAGCACACTAAACCCCCTTTTACTCATCGTCCATTTTTCTCTTGCATACATATCTAATCGTTCAGACAATGGAACATCTTAACGCAGGCCATCTCCACATCTTTTCGTTTTTGACGTTCTTTGTCTAGACCATGCAGACGGACTTGGTTGTTTCTGTACTTTGCCTCGTTGCTGCGCACTTGACCCTTTTGTCCCGTCAGTACAGTATTTCCGGACTGGTGACTCCTTTTATAACCGATTGCCGTTTGCAGAGCGCCTTGTAGTCGACTGAAGCCTTGTGTACATGCAAGGACTCCAAGTAAAGTTTAGTCGCACTCATAGTACTTGGCAGCGGCGCAAGATTGCGCCATTGGCGGGCCCCTGGTTCGAATTGCAAGGTCACGCGCCTGCACCGCTTCCTGGCCATCTTGGCAAAATCTTCCCCAAGATCTCATCAGCTTGTTCCTTTTTAGCAGTGTCCACTCGTGCGCGCGTGACCCCTTGACCGGTCCCGGTCCCGGGTCGTGTGATCTGATGTTCAAATTTCCGGATATTTATTTGGCGGGCCCGGGGGGGTGCCGCATCAGACAGCAGTCCAGGATCGGTGATCTGCCACACAGGATATATGACTTTTTATGTATGCCATGTAGTCGCTTCTCTCGTAAGCCGTTTGGATTGGATCGACAATGGGGTTAGATGACGCGTTCGGCGTCGGGGAGGGTCGGTCATCGTGGGTTGGTGATCATAGTTGTAATCATGTTCATAATCATGATCCTGATCCTGATTATGACCATCACATCTGATATATAATGGGGGTCCAGAGGTCTCTACCCTCGATATCGAGGGTGGTAGCATCGTTGAAATAAAATGGAAGCACGACATCCAAAGAGAGAAGGAGGTCCAGGTCTCTGCGCTCGGTGATAGGCTAATTGATATGTGACCCCAGGAAAACGCACGACGCCATCCAAAGGGAGAAAGAGCAGAGCCTGCGGCGCAGCGATGTGCGCTGACAAAAAGCGCATGATGTAGGATTCTGATGGAATGCGATCACGGCGCATCCATGTGACCGTCATCGGGTCCGACCTGCGTAATGGTGTTGGTCACTCATCAGAAAAGGGGACGAGGATCGTATGGATAAGTATGCTTCGATAGGATGTACGGGCCGAAGCCTAGACCGTAGGTACATACGGACAGATTACGCGCGACTGTGACAGGTTTGGCAAAGCATTGGGGTATTGAGGGTTTGAGGCTGTTGTACATCGTGACACAATCGAGTCGCAGAGCCACAGAGTCTGCGTCAGTGCAGTGTAGGTAGAGCGGGTCGGCTCGATCGGCGGTAGAAGTGCGGGCCTTAGGGTGAGTGGCACCGAGAGTTTACATAAAGACACAATACCACACCGTTGATGATTCTTTGCCAAGCAAAGCCCAGGTGACAACACCGCACGCTGGTATCGTATTGGGGCTGATGATGTTTGCGGCTGCGGAATTGTGGGGCTGACGGCGGAGGATGGGTTCTGCGCCAACTTGAAACAGGAGGCGGCGTTGACGCACGTAATGTAAGTTGAGGAGTCCAGGTCGTGATCCTCAATGGGCGTGAGCGGGGTTGCCAACGAACTGTGGGCCGTCGGTAGTGGCGCCCGACAGATCCTGCCATCCTGGACAGATGCGAATCAACCCAGATGGTTGGATCAGATGTCCGGACACGTCACAAGCTAGCCTAGTGAATGTGATCGAGCGGGATTCACGCACGAGTGAAGGCCTAGCCTTTGTAAGGGGCGATAGCTACGTCGATGTCAGTCACACCTCCAAATTCGGCTACAATGAGAAGTATCAGGGAGGTTGCCTAACGAGCTAGATCAATCGAATTACCCGGGATGGCGAACTGCGAACGCTTCTCTTCCGGGGATGATGGTTTCCTCAATTCGGAGAACCCCAAGAAACCAACATTCGCGGGAAAGGATAATTGGGTTTCGTCTAAAAAGAGAATTCTACTTACTAATGGATCATATCACACGTCTCTTCATTCGAGGCGATCGATGTGATCAGGTTCATAGAATAACAAAAGCAGGGTTGACCGGGGTGTGGCGAGTACGGTGCTGTTGAATTATGACATCGACATCATCGAATTTCCATCCAAGGTATCTGTCCAAGATCATCGTAAGAAAGTCAAGCTGATATTGGTGGTCTCAGATGAACCGCAAGAACATGTAACTATGTCGCGCCCGATACGAAGTTCGCGACCCATGCTGGAAGAGGTGATTCGTGACGTTGTTGTGAGTCGACTTGCCAGTAGAACAACCGAGTTTCCGGAGGTGCGATCCAAACGCGGATTCGTCATTTTTTCAACTTGAAAGTTCAAACAGATCCGTTGAACTTGGAGGCAGAGGCATAGAGAATGCATACATACACCGGCATATCATAGATTGAGAATGATAATGGCCGGTGCCAGTGCGTGAGAAATTGCGAAGTAGCCTAGACTCCCTTGTTGTGGTTCATCGACTTTCATCATTGCTTTGCTATATTGCGTCGTTGATGTCTACGTCGTCGTCGATGACTGGTGCGTGCCGACAAGATCATGGAACTGCGCTGATGCTGACCTTTGGACAAGAGCGTTCCCCGCTCATCGAAATCGACGCCGGTAGCGGAATACGTGGGGTAACATTTGCAGCGAATGGCGAGCATCTCGTGGGCAGCGGTGATGGCGTTCGAGTATGGCGAGTGGAAGACGGTGAAAGAATGGCAACAATGGAAGCGAGGGGTGTCACGGTCACTGCTGTGTCCAAGGATTGCAGATACATCGCAGCGGGAACAGCCTGGGGCGAGGCGATCGTATGGGACACGACGACGCACGAAAAAGTCTTCACGCACAAGGAGCGGAGCTACGTTATTGGTGTCGATTTTTCGCCCGACTCGACTCGACTCGTTGTCGCGTCGAAAAACGGCACGGCCAAGGTTTGGGACGCCGCAACTCAAAAGCGGGTATTAACCCTCGACCACGCGGGTTGGGTCGTAGCAGCGAAATACTCGCCCCACGGCGATCGAATCGCGACAGCCACACGCAAGTCCATTCACATCTGGAACAGCGACAATGGTCGCTTGCTTGTGAACATCCCAGTAACAGTCATTCCGTGGTACAACACTGGTCTCTTTTGGGCAAACGAACATATTTGGATCGTATCCGAGGACAAAATCAAGCAGTGCGAAGCGTCCACTGGATCAATAGTCTCGGAATGGCCGGTATCTAGTCACGAAACATCGTGCATTGCTGTGTCAAAGCGTGGGGAATTCATCGCATACTCTACCAACGATACCGTCAAGTTTTGGGATACGTCGACCCACACCCAGTTCGGTCTCATCCAACACTCTCAAGACATATTTTCCATCGCACTTTCTCCCGACGACCAGTTTCTCGTAATTGGAGGTGACGGCGGGAAAATTACCGTCAAAAATCTGTCTCGCATCACTGTGAGTGTCGCGCCTCGCTAAATCGTGCATATCTGAGCAATTTTCTTGTTGCGATGATCTTTCCATATAGAATTTGATCCCATTGTCCCGTCTACACCCCACCTTCCAGGAGCCAGACATCCACATCGACGACGCCGTCCTCAATTTATGGAAGCACGATCAGCTCGAAAACGTGGAAGCGTTATTGACGGCAGCATTCACTACGTCTCAGGATTTGACCCATCATGTATTCGCTAGTCGCGCTCTCGTGCGTTCTCGTTTGCGACAGTGGGACGCAGCGCTCGTCGATGCCGAAAAGGTGCCTATTGCTCACTCTCGCATGCACTAACACTGACGTCAAATTTATTCCAAGGGCATCAATGTTCAGCCGTCCGTCATTGGCTACATCGCAGAGTGTAGCGCTTGTCGGCAAGGGGGAAAGGCACGAGGCCTACCGAGCTTGCGACATCGCATTCGAGCACTTCCATTCATCCCATGTTAGCTTTCTCCTTCTATTCAAGGTATGCATTTCTTCAAACTTGGGCGCTTCTCAATTACTCACCTCTCCCAGGCAATCATTGTGTTTATGGCCGGAGAGCACCGCGATGCGATCTCGCGCGTAGACGACCTTATCGCTAGGGTGCATTTCAATTCAATATGCTATGTGGTTCAGGCATGTACACATCGTGCTACAATTCAGCGAGTAGCATGACTGACTTTTCCGGAAGTCATATATGTACCTTCTGCTTGGGAACTTGCGCATGGAGCGGCGCGACTACGAGGGTGCGATACAGTCGTTCCAGCGTGCTCGAGCCCAATTACGGTATCACGCCAGTCCATCTCTTTTGATTATCACATTAGTAAGCTTCCGAATTGCAAGGTATCGAAATTGCTGACCATCTGACAGATATCCGGATGGAAATTCGATGATCTCGACCTCACCATTAGAAAGCATCTTTGTGAAGCCTTCTATGCAGCGGGTCGCACGATGGATGCAGGTGATTCTCTCCTCAAAATGGTGAACGCCTTCAATGAGGAGCTCTATATGAGCGGAACCATCGTCAAGTGGATTTCTGGTAAGTTCATAGTCAAGCACTCTTGTTTGGCGTCCATTCGAAAATTCCCATAGATTTCACTCGCCGATGTCTTTCCGCTCACGAACGTGATGCCGTCTCAGTCGCGATAGTAACCCAACACCATAACGCACAGATACAACGCACTTCCCATCCAGCGACCCCCACACCACTCCTGAGAGAGTGGGCAAAAGCGTCACTGGTGGGTGGTTCGTGGGAAGTTGCCGTGGTTTCTGCTATTGGCGTAGGTATCTCCTTTTTCTTCGATATGTATCGGGCCTTACACTCATGGTTTGCAGTTCTCGCTTCCGAGATTCCTAATTTATAGGGCTGTATGCGAGTGTCTAGAAGCAATGGACCGCATAATGGATGCGGCCAATTGTTTTCACGGAATGGTAAACGAATTAACAAAGGTGATCAAGGGAAGGAGGCGAAGTGGATTCTCGGTGAGTAACCATGGCTACGAACCAGGTAGCATCTATGCGAACATCTTCCCTCAGAATTTAAATCTCGCTGCCGCGAGAAGCTACATGACATTGCAGATACCACAGCGAACTCTCTGCATTATGATGAAGCAATCTCCCAATATACGGCCGCACTCTCCCTTGATCCAGCCATACCACAAGCTCTATTCATCAAGCGAAGCAAAGCGTACTTGGCCCGGGGGTCGTGGGAGGACGCGCTAAACGACGCGAACAAGGTGCGTCGCTCTCGCGCGCGTTCAGCCTTATCAATAAATCATCACTAGGTGATCACCCTCGACTCACTGTCCCCATGGGGCTACGAGAGGAAGCATGCGGCTTTACACAAGGCAGGAGGCTACGAAGATGCGATCCATGCATTTGAGACGATGCTCTCGAAGATATCGCAGTCATCCGATCCAGAGATTCGGAGTGAGTGCTTCAAGAACATCCTAAAGTTCATCTATTGACCATGCCTCCCAGAGTCTCATCACCAGTACGCAAATCCTGGGGAAACGAGAACAGCAATCCGGAGGGCCATCCAGGATGCCATCCGTGACTCGCCACGCGTGCTCATCTGCACTATTTCTGGCCGGCTTCTCGATAAAGCGGAACAGGCCATGTCATTTGAATTACTCCCTGTCTTCAACGAGTTAATCTCCTCCATGACGACACGCGTGGACCATGCCCGCATCGAGCATGAGGTTACGGAGTACTATCGTTATGCTATGTTCTCACACAAGTGGGAAGAGAACGAGCCTCTGTTCGAGAAAGTCATACGCATTGTGGTGTACGATCTGGAGGAATCTCTCACTCACGACAAGCTCCAGATGTTCTGCAAGATCGTGCGGGATGAAGGCTTGCACTGGGCTTGGAGTGATACATGTTGTATCAACAAAGTGGATCACTTCGTGCTCCAAGAGGCGCTGGTTGCCATGTTCAAGTGGTACCAGGGTTCCGCTCTAACTCTCGTTTTACTCCGCGGCGTTCGCTCCCCGTCACGGCGTGGCGATCTCGTCAGGAGTATCTGGAACACTCGTGCGTGGACATTCCAAGAATATCACGCGTCAAAAGTGGTCCGATTCTACAACGAAGATTGGACGCTGTACATGAACCTTGATGTTCCCAATCACAAGGAGTCACCGGAGATCATCTCGGAGATGGAGGAGGCAACGGGAATCGCGGCGCGTGCCTTAATGGCACTCCAACCAGGCTTAGATGATATCCGGGAGAAGCTATACTTGGCATCGACACGACAGACGACCTTCGTGGAGGACGCAGCTTACTCGTTACTTGGGATGTTCTCCATGTCCTTGCCGGTCGTATATGGGGAGGGCGACCAAGCGCTCGGGCGATTGTTGGCACAGCTACTCACGAGCTCTGGAGACACGAGCATCCTTGCGTGGACTGGGAAATTAGGCAGTTTCAACAGCTGCCTCCCGGCCAGCATCACCGTGTTCAGCAAGTTACCGACCTCACACATTCCGCTCGCCATCACAGGTACCGAAATAACAGCAATTACTTCTAGGCTCCGCGTCTCTTCGCTTACTCTCACTTCGGTCACAAGATTGTATGACCGACTCAATGATCTCCCTGTACCATTGTTCGCAGGAAAACGGATGAAGCTTCCATGCATCGTTTTCAAACTCGGACCATTGTCAGTCGTTCGCAGCGAGTCGCCGGAACGAGTTTTCCGTGCAGACGGATGCTCTCGGAATTGTGGAGATCACCACCGAGGAAGATCTCTCTCGATTGAATTCCTTATACCTTGTTCACCCATGGATCGACTTTTTGCTTGACCATCAGCCCGTCGGAAGTGTAGTCGAGACCCTACCTGAAGAGAACACTGTCAACCAGTTTACTTCGTCGATAAGCGAGTCGCAGTCGTTGCCTGGTCCTTCCAATACCACCGCGACAAGCCTACAAACACGATCGACGCGGTTCTTCCCCCGTTTTGGGCTGTCGTTTAGTGGATGGACTGCTACCCGTCCCCGAGACACAGCATCTCTTCGCCCTCCTTCGTTTTTATCGCCGGCGGACAAACAAACCCGCACCCTCCGCTTCATTGCTCGACTGGGACAGCCGTTTGGTGCGTTGTTGCTGACACCGAATCTTGGCAATGTGGCAGCATATAGGAGGGTCGCTGCAGAGAGTTTGATCACTGTCCAGGTGAAGGAGAGCACCCCGGCAGTACTGAATAAGTTGGCGGATGACGTGCGCGTGTTGGACGTGCTTTGACGACATAATGTCGTTCACCGAGTCGCACCCACCCTCTGTGATACTTTGTACCATTCCTCCCATTTGCAATTCTCTTGTACGTACCCATCGTATACCGGCCAACCGTCATTGCTACCCTCTATTCCAAACAATTTCACATTATTAGGCTTATCTTGTCTAGATGTCCTTTCTTTTCTCCCGTTTTGATCATGGACATTTGAGCCCGTCGCAAAGTTGTCTCCGGACTGTCCATCTCCGACTCGTCCTCAACTTTCTCGAGGATATACCATCGACTCTCTGCTAGAGATCTGCCGTTGCGCGTGCGAGTCTGACGCAACGTTCGACGGGGCCCCCTTTGCCATTAGTCAGGGTGGGCATCTTTGTCAGTCCAAATGTCGTGGTATTCCCCTACGAGTGCAACGCGTTCGCCTGAATGACGACTGGGGCTGCTTATTCAAATTGGATGATGCAACCTGGGATGCATCAAAACTAGTGTAGGTGCTGAGATCAGAGATGGTGGAAGTACTGCTTTGAAACAAGTGGCATTCACTGTGTCCGAATACACCCTCTGAGACAAAGTCGCTCGGGCAACAGTGAGCAACTTCTCCTTCAACCGAGTCCCATCTCCTGCCAACAGACCGAGAAGACGGCATTTCCCGGGTGCAGCAAGCACGGGAGCTCTTAAATTACCCCTATATGCCATGCGACAACAGCACTCTTTCATCGTCCTTCCACCACCTGCTCCGGATCCTCAACTTTCTCGACTCTTGCTAGAGATCCGCCGCTGCGCGCGCGAGTCTGACGCACCGTTTGACAGGGCACCGTTTGCCATGTGGGCATCTAAGTTGTCAGTCCGGATGTCGAGGGAACATCCGGAAACGTAGCAATGGTATACCCCTACGCGTTCGCCTGAATGTCGACCACTGTGTCCGAATACGCCCAGACAAAGTCGCTCGGGTGGCAACAGTTTGGCGAGGTCGGAATAAGGTAGAAGCTCGCCAGCTACCAGGCTCGACAGCCCGCCATCGCCAGCGACCGCGCCCTGCGACGCGTAATTGTGGTGAATGAAACGCGTCTCGCGGAGAGTGACATTAGCGTGACAAAACACAACTTCAGAGACGTAGGTACAGCATTAGTTTCTATACTGTTACTGGGGGGTGCCAATTTGGGGGTAGGTGGATAGTATAATAAAGAGTCAAATGCAAAACGGCACGTGGATACGGAGCGGATATAAAGGCGTACAAACGAAAGTGTGGCAGGAGAAGCATTATACGAAATTACCTAGGACGCTATTGACGAAAGGGAAGGAAAGCTAATTACGCGTAAACATTCCATATGACACCGAATGGCATCTAAGCGGCAATTCATGGTCGGGCTCAACGGGGAGAAGGGTCAGCAGAGGGGGGCTGGAAGGCAGACCGTCTCCAGCGATTCTCGGGGAAGGATAAACTCAGATGTTTATGATGGGGTCCAGCGGATGTTCCTGCGGGGACGGAAGGGAGTTTAAGTGAGTCACGGAAAGACGTGATGCCTCCGTCCTTTGGAGACGGAGGGCTGATGGCGGGGTTCAAGGGTCGTTTCTCCTGAGGGGGCTGGGCGTCCTGATGAGTTCCGGGGAAGTGACCAAGGAAGTTCGACCTGCATACTGCCTTCCTGGAGTGGTTGAAGGTCATCTAAGTTCTTGAGAGGACTCAGGTGTGCAATCCAGCACCAAGTCCGCATGAAGTGAGCAATGTTCCTCTCTATGGCGGAAAGGCGCTCAGACATTTGCTGATGCTCTTTGTTCGTAAATGGAACTTCTCCGGAATGGCTCACTGGATTTGCGGTCTCTGAAGAGGCAACTTGTCCCCGGTCTTCGCATCCTGTCTTGTCCGAGCCCAAACGCATCGCCCCAGCCTTAGGAATCCCTGCAGAAGGTGTCACTCGCAAATGCAATCTTGGATTCAACCACCCTTACCTTTATCCTTCCTAGAGGCCGATGAAGGTTCAGCCAGCTGCGCTGGCGGCGGCGCTACATTCTCCTTACTGGCGCAGAGTTGACACTGTTTTTTAGACTGAGGAGACGCTTCCAAAGGGGTTGGAGAAGGTGATTTTTTGCCGGGCCTGGGAGAAGATCGGGATTGTGAACGCGTTCCATCAGTCTTCGAGCCTGAATTTGCAGGCTGGTCTGCAGCGCCTGGTGGTGGAACCTGTGGATCACCGGATCCAAGTACAGCAGAATCGTACTGCTTGCGCTTCATCGCCACGCTGCATTTCTTCCTCTTCTTGCGGCATTGCTCACAGGCATGACCAGGTCGGTGCTTGCATTCCATCTGACTGGCTTTGCAACGCTCACATTTCCCCTCGACGGCCGGCATCTCCAAATATCCCAGCGAAGATTGCTCTGGTTGGGAGGCTCAGCCATCATAGGGTCTTCGGTTACATTACGACCCTGACTTCCAACCACTTCTGGGATTCTGCGTAGATGGGATCTCCCCCGGTCATTATCGTCGTTCTCCCCTGGCTTCAATTGAATAACCTCCCGGAAGTCGTACCCAAGCTTTGCAATTTCGCTGTCTCGCCTCACTGGGTCAAAAATGCGGAGCCACGGGTGATCTGGCTGGCGGCGAACGTCCTCCGCCACGATTGCCTTGTAATCTGGCCATCGGTTGCCTTCACAAGTGGAAATTTCGATATCGCACGCCACACTAAAGAGTGGGATGTGCTCTGCTTCGCTCTGGAGCAAGCGTATGATTTTCTGAAGTTCATGTTTCTGCATTCAATGATTCATTGCTGAAGCGTGTGTGAAAAACCCACCAATTGTGCCCGGAGCAGATCCGCCAGAGAAGGGAGCGGAGTTGCTCAGAAGGCCTCATTGGGTTGCAGACTATATCGTGTACCATCTTGACCAGGGACTCGGATGCAAGGTCAATCACTTTCTGCATATGGACGGGCATGATGGTGTCCACAAAATGTAGGTCCTGGGAAGTTTTCGCGACTCGCGACTTTATGCCACCGAGCGCCCACATTATTGAAAAAGAAGAATGCTGTCAGTCATTTGAGACCCCGGGTGACTACACCAGCATGATGATTTGGTGTCAAAGAACGGCTGGTGCTCCCAGG
>JBBPJQ010000740.1:0-17320 GCA_038088795.1 Boletus rex-veris
GTCTAAACGGACACTAAAGGGCTGACTAAAATGGAGCTGGCCTTTAGCGCGCCGGTAATCGAGGTTGAACAACCCAGATCAACGCCTGCTCCCGGACGGGCTGCCACACGATCGCTCTTCCGGGTCATTTACGCGGATGTTGAGGTAGATGAAATAACTGATAGTTGCATGTCAAATATAGGAGTAGCTACTACTAGTAGTTGAGAAAAACGCATGCACCTCGGAAGTGAAATTGGTCTAATCACCTGTGCGCGAACCGGATGGGGAAGAGAATGAGATACGCCCTGATCAGGTGCCACGCCTGCCAGTGCTTGGCAGAACGAGATACGTCCGCTTTATCTTGAACTCGTCAAGTACATCACTGCGATGAAATGTGGAATGTCGGAGAGGAGCGACAACTTGTCGTGACATGGTGCCTTGGCAAAGAAGTGATTGTAAGCAAGTGCCTGAAAACACGAGGCGATGCGGCGTGTGCACTGATCGTGTACTTAAAGCCGACGGGCCACAACTTGATCGTCGACCTTCACCATTACTCTGCTACAATTCGTCGACGATAACGATGACCGGTGCGTACTGAGTCCTAAGAAGATGGAGTTGCCTTTATGCTGACCATTTGGGAAGAGTATTCCCAGCCCTTCGAAATCGACGTCGGGGAATTGTTGTATGCGGTGACATTCTCACCGAATGGCGAGTATGTCGTGAGCGGTGACCGGCGCGAGGTTCGAGTGTGGCGAGCGGATGATGGCAAAGAAATGGCAACAATGAGCACGGGGAGTGTCAACTGTCTCGCTATGTCGAAAGACGGCAAATGGATCGCAGCGGGGACACAGTGGGACAAAGAACTGTTCTTGTGGAACGCAACGACATATGAACAAGTCTTGAAGCACAGGCACGGCAGGTCCATCCGCGCAGTCGATTTCTCGCCCAACTCGACCAGGCTCGTCTCGGCCTCAGGCTGCACAGCCACCATTTGGGACGTCACAAATTGTAAACAGATACAAACACTCGTCCACCGGCCTGAGGGTGGGGTGTACTCTGCGAAATACTCACCGCAGGGTGATCGAATCGCGACAGCCACTGACAAACACGTTCACGTCTGGGACAGCAGCGATGGTCGCTTGCTCGTGGAAATCTCAGTTGGAGTAACACCGTGCTACAACACTGGCCTCGTGTGGTACAACAACCACCTCTTTGTCGTATCCGACGAGACAATCAAACAACTCGACGCATCCACCGGGTCACCAGTCTCGGAATGGCAAGTCCCAGATAGCAATTCTTGGTCGTGCATTGCCCTACCAAAGCATGGTCAATTCATCGCATACTCTACCAAGGATACCGTCACTTTTTGGTGCCTCTCAACACGCTCCCAGCTCGCTGTTGTCCAACACTCTCAAGACATAAATTCAATCGCATTCTCTCCCGATGACCGATTTCTCGCAATTGGTGAAGACGGCCGTAAAATCAGCATCAAAAGTTTGTATCGTATCATCGTGAGTATCGTGTCTCATTGGATTACGACGCATCTGGATGCCGTTCTTAATCTTTCGCATAGGATTCAATCTCATCGTCTCATCCACACCGGGAACTTGACGCCCAGGTTGATGACGCTGCGTCAAACTCACCAACCCCACTGTCTCTTCTGCACCTTACTTCCCAGGAACCTGTCATCCAGGTTGACAACACTACGTCGAACTCACCAACCTCATCGTCTCCTCTGCGTTGTACTTCCCTGGAATCTGACATCCGAGTCGACGATGCTGCATTTCCATTGTCTCGTCTACACCCCACTCTCCAGGAACCTGACATCCAGATCGACGACGCTGTGCTGGACGCATGGGAAAACGATCAGCTCGAAAACGCGGATACATTATTGACTGCAGCCATCTCCGAGGCTCATAGTCCGAGCCATCATGCACGCGCTAATCGAGCTATCGTCCGTGCTCGTCTCCAAAAGTGGGATGCAGCGCTCAAAGATGCAGAGATGGTACTTGTTCCTCTGCTGTCGCATACAGCGCCGCTGACGTCAATTTACGACAAGGCCATCGATGTTCAGCCATCCATCATTGCATTCATGGCAAAGAGCATAGCGCATGTCGGCAATGGAGAAAAGGACAAGGGATATCGCACCTGCGATATCACATTCGAGCACTTCCATTCATCTCACGTCACCTTTCTCCTCCTTATCAAGGTCTGTATTTCCCCATCTTGGCTGCCCTCTCGACCGTTCATTGCCCTTAGGCTATCATCGTGTTCATGGCTGGAGACCACATCGATGCGATATCGCGTCTAGACGACCTCATTGCTACGGTCCGATTCAATTCGGTGTGCTATACGGTCCAGGCAGGCACATCATACTACCATGCGGCGAATATGGCCACTGACACTTCCACCAGAGTTACATGTATCTTCTGCTCGGAAGCTCACAAATGGAGTGCGGTGACTACGAGCGTGCGATACATTCGTTTGAGCGCGCACGAGCCCAAATGCCAGACGATATCGGCCAGCCCCTTTTTGCGATCTCACTAGTAAGTTTCTTAACGGGTGTATTGCAACCCATTGTCATCACTTACCGCGTCTGACAGATTACCGGATGGAAATTCGACAATCTCGGTATCATGATTCGACAGCGTCTTTGTGAAGCTTTGTTTGCTGTGGGTCGCATAAAGGATGCAGGCGAATCTCTTCTCAAAATAGTAAATACCTTGGAAAACAAAGTCTATACGAGTGTACCCGTCACCAAGTGGGTTTCTGGTGGGTTTTATTCCCTGTTCTTGTTCTCTGTGCATCCAAAACGTTTCCCACAGACTTTGCCCAACAATGTCTGTCGACTCTCGAGAACGACGGTCATGCAACGTCGAACACATCCCAACAAGCTGACACGTCGATGCTTCACGCTACTGTCAATCTACAGGCACCCACTCCGCTCCTCGGAGTGTGGGCAAAAGCAACATTGGCGAGTAGCGAGTGGAAGGATGCTCTGGCTGCTGCTGTCGATGCAAGTATCCCCTTTGGGCTCTTGGATGCCTTGTAGGCCTGACACTCTTGGTTTGCAGTTTGTAGCTCCAAGATTTACGATCTACGAGGCTGTATGTGAACGTCTGGAAACGATCGGGCGCATACGGGATGCGGTCGAGTGTTTTTACGCAATGACGAGCGAATTAGGTGAAAAGAGCGAACCCATGACCGAGTGGGTCTGTGGTGAGTTTATGTCCTACTCATCATGATCTATCTACCATCTGTCAACCTTTTTCCGTTAGACTTCACACAACGACGTCTCTCCGCTCACGGTGATGCCACCTCGAACGCAAACCGAGGCTCTAGCATGTCGACAACTCAAACCACCCTCACACCCCTCTTGAGGGAGTGGGCAAAAGCAAAGCTGACCCGCGATTCTTGGAAAGATGTCTTGCTTTCTGCGACTGGGGTAAGTATCACCTTTTGCTTTCATTACCATTTTGGGATTGAGATTGTTTGGTTTACAGTTCACACTCTCCGGAGTTGAAGTCTATAAGACCCTGTGTGAACGTCTCGAAACGATGAACCGCATCGCGGATGCTGTTGAGTGTTTCCAGGAGATGACGAATGAACTAGGAGAAGAGTCGACTGGACTGCATGGTGAACATCTGGCTTGGGCTCTTGGTGAGTGACGTGCGTCCTGCTTGGTACACTCACTTACAGAACACTTTCTGTCAGACTTTAAGCAGCGTGCCTTGGAAAAGCTGGAACGTCTCGGAGACAAAGCAGTGGACGCCGAGCGATATGATGATGCCATCTCGCCCTACTCGACTGCATTGTCCCTCATTCCCTCATCGCAAGCGATTCTTGTCAAGCGAAGCAAGACATGGTTGGCGACCGGCTCATGGAAACAGGCTCTAGAGGACGCAAATCAGGTACTTCAATTTTTCTTTGTGCAGGTCAATCATCCTGATGCATCGTAATCAGGTCATTACACTCGATCCATCGTCTCCATGGGGCTACGAGATCAAGCATGCGGCTTTACATCAGGGAGGAGACTATGACAATGCGGTTGATACGCTTGAAGTGGTGATATCAAAGATGGCAGAGTCACCCGATCTGGACGTCCAGCGTGAGTTGTGCCCTCGTTACCATGAAGAAGGTGAAGTGTTCACACTATTTGATAGAGCAAGGCAAGCGGTACATCAGCCCATCGAGCACACGAACTTTGATTCGCAAGATTGTCCAACGGACTCTACGTTATTTGCCACGTGTGCTCATCAACACAGTCACCGGTCGTCTCCACGATAGAGATGAGCAGGCATCCGCATTCGAAACCCTGCCAAATTTCAACGAGCTCGTATCCTCGACCACGACACGCATTGACCACGTCCGGATCAAATGTGAAGTGCAACAGTACTTCCAATACGTGATGTTGTCGCACAAATGGGAAGACAACGAACCGCTGTTCCGGCTAGTGGTCCACATAGCGGTGTACGACCTGGAGACGTCTTCGACTCACGACAAGTTGCAAACCTTTTGCAAGATTGTTCGGGGTGCAGGATTCAATTGGGCGTGGAGCGATACATGTTGTATCGATAAATCAGATAACTTCGTGCTCCAGGAAGCCCTGGTGGCCATGTTCAGGTGGTACCAGGGATCTGCCATGGTGATTGTCTTCCTCCGTGGTGTTCGCCGTTCATCGCCGTGCGGCGCTCTCGCAGCCAGCATCTGGAACACTCGTGCCTGGACACTCCAGGAGTACATAGCTGCCAAGGTCATCCGCTTCTACACCGAGGACTGGACTCTTTATAGAGATCTGGATTTGCCGAACCACAAGGAATCCCCGGAAATCATCTCGGAGATGGAGCAAGCCACTGGGATCTCTGCGCAGCAGTTGGTCGCTCTTTCTCCAGGCTTGAGCAGCATTTGGACGAAATTGCGTCTTGCCTCGCCCCGGAGGACAACATGGGTAGAAGATGCTGCATACTCACTCCTTGGCATTTTCTCGGCTATTGGTATACCTGCGATATACGGTGAAGGAGAGGCTTCTCTGGGACGTCTGTTGGCGAATGTTCTCACGAGATCTGGAGATGCGAGTATCCTTGCATGGACTGGGGATTCCAGCCGTTTCAACAGCTGCCTGCCCGCCCGTATTACCGTATTCAACGGACCAGCAACGTCTCACTTCCCTCCTTCTATTCCTGACTCTGAGATGGAGTGTATCATCACCGGGTTATGTGTTCCTTCATTCGACCTCGACGCGGCCTTGAGATTATATGACCGTCTCAATGAGCTTCCTACCCCTCGGTTCGCAGAGAGTCGGATGACACTTCCATGTATTACTTTCCAAATCCCGTCATTTTCGGTACATCGAACTGCTACAGGTCGTGTTTATCGTACGGATACCATTCCCTTTGGGATGGTGGAAATCAGGACGAGACAGGACCTCTCTCGGATGAAGTTTTTGTGTCTTGTTCACCCTTGGTTGGATGTTCTCGTGGAGCATGAAGATTCGCACGGCGGTGCATTCGTAGAGGAGGACATTGTGCCACCAGCCTCACCAACCTCGGACGACGAAGAGACCTCTGACGATGAAACAGACTATGAGGAACTCGACGACGATTCATCGTCCCTTGCTGAACCTGAACTTGCATCACTCTCTACGCCTACCCAAACAGCACCAATAGACAGAGAGACGGGAGCACGACGACTTGTTGCTCGTCTTAGGCAGCCATTTGGTGCACTCTTATTTACGCCGGCATCGATGCGCCGACGTACCATGGACTACAAGCGAGTAGCGGCTGATAGCTTGATTAAAGTACGATTCCAGGACAATGTCTCGCTTGCGAATATTGTGGACAATGTACGCATACTCGATGTGCTGTAACTTAGTGTACGTGGTATCACGAACGACAAGAAACATGTCACCGCAATTGAACATAAGGGCCGTTGATGCTTCAACCTATGTTGTTCTATTGGTCCCTCACCTCCCTCGCCTCGGGGTACAACTCTTGTGCAACCCACGAAAGACTGCAGTCATCATCCGCAGGGAGCGACTGACGACACTTTGCCTGCTCCGACACCCGGTCCACGTCCCCACCAGATGACAACCACGTCCTTGCCAAGCTCGGCGACAATCCTTGAAGGAATGGCCGTGTTTTCCTGGGGTATAACAGGAGCGTCGTCGACGTCCACTGGGTTCGCCACCGACAGACCATGGGAGCATCTTGTCTCATGCGTGTGCCGCGATCCCGTGTACGTCCAGCAACTGACTACAAACAGGATGCGTCCTCGCCACACGTCTCCTCATCTCCAAGGTACCAAAGACATTGGTCGCCTTTGGCGCTGGAAACAAATCAAGGCCCACGTCGACCCTCACCTCCGCGCGTTCCCATCCTTTGAATTTTGCACCATCGTCAATCGCACTGGCACGGAGAGCCAGTCACATCCTTCCATCGCATTCAATACGATCAAGCTGGGTGACAGAGATCGTGTCAAGGACGCGGTGAGCAAGGCAGACGTAATCTGTACGGCTACGTCATCAGAGGAGCCACTCTTCCCATCTGAGTGGGTCTCGCCTGGGACACACCTCAACTTGGTGGGGAGCTTCACACCGCGCATGCACGAGGTTGATTCAAGACTCATCCATCGGGCATGGAAAGTCGTGGTGGACTCTCGAGATGCTTGTGCGATCGAAGCCGGAGAGTTGATCGCTGCAGGCAAGGCAACGGATCCGAACGCAAACTTGATCGAGCTTGGTGAGTTGGTAAAGGAGAGCGACGATAGGAAATTCGTGCCGGTTGAGCTGCCCAAGGGCTTGAGAGAGCCAGATGGGGTGACTATATTCAAGTCCGTAGGGGTCGGGCTCCAGGACGTGGTTATCGCACATCTCGTGCTATTTCGTGCGGAAAGTACGGGGTGCGGAACACGAATCAAGTATTATCACGGATGACAGGTACGATGTCATTGGAGCTTGGTAACACGGGCCTCTGGGTTGCAGGGGGTTGTGGGCATGATCCAATTGTACTCGGGTGAACCATATTCCTACAAGGTGCCTAGGCGTCAGGAAAACGTTCTCAGTACAGTACAAACGCAACGGCGAATTGTCAGGACTGCGGCGAAGCCTGATCGAGACACCTACCGACGCCAAGGAGCCTCGAGAACCTAGGAGGACCTTCAAAAGCACAAACATGAAGGTTATCCAGCCATTCTCGCCACAAAGGTGTACATGGGCATACGAAAGCGGCTCGACGAATGACACGTTGCTTTTCAAAAAGCGTCCGGCATCCTTGGCGAAATGTTACATGCAGGTGTCAATGTCCGATTCCCAATGTCTAAACGGACACTAAAGGGCTGACTAAAATGGAGCTGGCCTTTAGCGCGCCGGTAATCGAGGTTGAACAACCCAGATCAACGCCTGCTCCCGGACGGGGTGCACGAGCGCTCTTCCGGGTCATTTATGCGGATGTTGATAGTTGCATGTCAAATATAGGAGAAGCTACTATTAGTTGAGGGACTCGGAAACGCATCCACATCGGCCCGGAGTGAAACTGGTCTAACCACCTGTGCGCAAACCGGATGGGGAAGAGAATGAGATACGTACCGGACGCCCTGATCAGGTGCCACGCCTGCTTGGCAGAGCGAGACACATCCGCTTTATCTTGAACTCGTCAAGCAGACATGTCTACGATGGAGTGTCGGAGAGGAGCGACGACTTGCCGTCCACGTAGACTGTTGTTTTTGTGCATGTTTTTGCGACATGGTGCCAGTGCTTGGCGAAGAAGGGATTATAAGCAATTGCCGAAAACACGAGGCGATGGAGCGTGTGTACCAGTGATTCATATCAGTCAGGGGCACGTGCTCGGAAGAAACTACAACTTAAGCTTGATCGTTGACTCTGATCATTGCTCTGCTGCATTCTGCGGCTTCGTCGACGATGACCGGTGCGTACTGACAACAAGGTGGGGTTGCATTTTCGCTGACAATTGGGTAAAGAGCATTCTCAGCCTATTGACATCGACGTCGGAAGCCCAATATGGGTAGTGACTTTCTCAGCGAATGGCGAGTTTATCGTGAGCGGTGACGACAAGGCGGTTCGAGTGTGGCGGACGAAAGATGGCAAAGAAATGGCAACAACGAGCACCAGGACTGTCAACTGTCTCGCTGTGTCGAAAGACGGCAAATGGATCGCAGCCGGGACAAACTCGGGCAGAGAACTGCTCTTGTGGAACGCAACAACAGTCTTGAAGCATGAGGATATCGATTGGTTCATCTCCACAGTCGATTTCTCGCCCGACTCGACGAGGTTGGTGTCCGCATCCAAGAGCACAGCCACCATTTGGGACGTCCCAAATCGCAAACAGATAAACACTTCATAGAGGAGGATGTTGTGCCACCACCCTCACCTGACACGGACGATGGAGGGAACTCTGGTGATGAAATAGACAATGAGGAAGTTGATGATTCGGTGTCATTCGATGAATTGCCATCACTCCCCTCTCCCGCCGAAATCATATCAATGGACAGAGAGGACAGAGAGACGGGAGCACGACGACTTGTCGCGCGTCTTAGACAGCCATTTGGTGCACTCTTGTTTACGCTGGTATCGACGGATGGACGCGCGACAGACTGCAGGCGGGTAGCAGCTGATAGCATGATTACGGTACGATTTCAGGACAATGTCTCGCTCGCTAATATTCTGGACAATGTACGGATACTCGATGTATTGTAATTTACATTCGAAGCCAAGTATTCTATTGATTGCTTTCGTTTTTTGAAGCGTAGGGCGAGGTACTAGTACTTACATGGTTTGTATCACAAAGTGGCACTGGCTGATCTGGATGCATGAGCAGCGAGACATAGATATATAACTTTGCGATGGTGAACAAGTGACTACAAGAAAACAAGCAAGATTGGTCTATCAACTTTTTACTCCTTCAGATCCTGCGAGTCTAGTAAGCGCAAACACAGTGACTGCGCCGAGCACAAATCCAGACGCAAACCATTTGCGGTCTCGGGCTGTACTGGCAATTTGCGTCCTGCGATGCGGAAACATTGGTCTAGGAGTGTCTCTATCGAAATTGTTCTGCGGAGCCATGTCAAGAATAGCGCCTGGCGCTGTGACCAAGCCCGGCAGACCATCCAGAGATTTCGTGTTCTGGAGTAGCCAGTGCGTGCGGAGGGACAACTGGGGTTTAGACAACTCAGGCTTCTCGCCGGCACCGTCATCATTCCCAGTCACTGGGGTGGTGCCATGCTCTTGCTCTGGAGGTTGTCGGTCGGATGCGACAAGTGCCAGTGCCCTATCCACGTCTTCGATCTTGTCGGCCACCCGGTGGAGCTGCGTGCGGTGCATGACGAAATCGTACAGCGGCACTGCATATCCGCATGACTGCGCACGTCAATGAACAGGGTCGGGCCCAATGAGCACCACGAGACAAACGCATCTACAATAATCGCCTACGCACCGAGCCCACTTGGTAGACGTCGATGACGATGGCAGCGCGGGATCCCGGCTTGCGGGACGTGGCGGGGATGAGCCTGTTGTACTCGGGTGAACCATATTCGTGTACAGTACCTATGTATGAGGAAACAGTCTCAGTACGAGGCTCGGGCGTGACGGTGAGTTTCCAGGGAGGTACGATCGAGACACCTACCAATCCCAAAAAGCCTCAGGATCCTAGGGGGACCTTCGAAAGCACAAAACATGACCGTTATCCGGCCATTCTCCTGAACATGCGAGATGGTCTCTACACCTGCGCCGTGTCAGAGCGAATGGGTCGTGTAGACATAACGAGGTGCACGCTACCACTCCCGGAGAGGTCCTCATACCAGACCTGTTTTGAGTTGACGACGTGGAAGCAGTCAGCTATTCCTTTGGGTGAGACGTTGATGTGGCCTTGAACGCTGAGTGGGGCGGTGGCGACCCAGAAGGTCTGTTGTTGCTTGATCCATTCGAAATGCGACTGAGGTATGTCGTCGTAGAACTTACCCATTAAGTATGTGGTGGGGGGCGTTACTGTGGCTTTGCTGGACTGAGAGAAATTGGTAGCTAGGGAGAAGGGGGTGGGCGACGAAAAAGATGGCGGCCGCTCTCGCGCAGAGTATTAATACATCCTGCGTCGCCTCATGCCTCTCAGTTAGTCTGGTGACCAGACCGTCTATGAGAGAGGTTGCCGCGTTGAGAGGCAAACCATTTTGGAGTCAGCGCGGATTCTCAGGGTCATGTGATGTAGCCAATGAGAAAGAGGCTAATTTGGCCTTGGTAAATTATTTCAAAACTGAAAACGAAAAATAAAGTCATTATTTTGATGAACCCTCGATATGTTATTAACCTATTCCTTAATCTATCGCTGGACGCTCTCGAAGACATTGCCCATCAAACCCTACAGGACAGGCTCCCAATGGACTACATCTCGGCACTTGCAGAACCCGACCAAAGAGACGCGCTGCGTGCATGTTTAATTGTCTATGTCCTCTCCTCAATGACGATCGTCCCGAGAGTCTTCCAGCTTCAAGTTCAATTGCGACCCTCAAGGGACATGATACCATCATCACTGCAGGTACAGGATCTGGAAAGACGCTCTGTCTCTTGGTTCCGCTGCTGCTCCGTCCAAACACGACCTCGGTGATGATCTCGCCACTAAAACGGCTTCAAGCAATGCAGGCGAATAGCGCAGCGAGTGGCGTGCATTGCATTCCTAATACAGCCCATTGCGAGATTGTTGAGTAGTTTGGTGAGCGACGTAAATGAGATGCATAATCCACACTGATACAACGCCTCGATGGTCAGACGTGAAGCTTTGAAGCGCCATTGGTCCAAACGAACAGAGTAAATGGTATTGCAAAAAATGAGCATTGTTGCGACCGCTGCTTGGCAAGCTGTGTGGCAATAACATTGCAAGCCTTCAGATGATTAAAGATGTCGTATCGAATAGTAAAATTAAGTGACTACCTACTGTATGGCTCGTTTTGAATTTGTTGTTTTCCTCTGCAGTTTCAAGTTGTGTTTGCGATGCGACCAGGAGAATACGACGGAGAATCGAGGAACCGTCCTTGACATCGTTTGGGCTCTTGGAAAGTTATACAAACGGTCACGATGTGCGGCATATGCAGGTTCGTGAGGATTGAAAATCTTGATCATGAAGTCGAGAACGGATATTCGGCCAGCAGGAGGATCTCTAATGCCTGCTGGACACGCTCATCTGGCGATAGACGCTCAGCTGGACTTGATTCTGCTGCTCCATCTGCAGCTTAAGCACTAGTAGGCACCATGGTGCACCTGTGGATCACATAGGTTGTGGTGGAAGAGCGGGGATGATGTTGATATAACTTGAAAGAGTAAATGGTAGCGACTCGGAGTACTACGGCAAGTTACGACGTAGCGACTTAACATATCCAAGACCTTTATCCCGGTCCACGTGATCTCAGACAAGTCCTAAATAGGGTTTGCAGTCACGCGACCCTGAGAATCCGCGCTGCCTCCAAAAATTTCACGGATTTTACCAGACTGTCGACGGTTTGCCTCTCAACGCGGGTCAACCTCTCATGGTCTGGTCACCAGACTACCTCTCAGTTCCGACACTCGGACGGTGCCCTTCAACATAGTGCCAGTCCTCGTGACTTCCTAGCGAACTTGTCCGTCGCATGCATGTATTGAGCCTAGCTATCATACAACGTTTATTTTCCCAGTACCGGAGCGCGCGGATTCACGCAGACTGTTATTAAAGTATATATCCCAGTTAATGGGACTACGGCGCAACATGCATGTGGCGAATGCCAATCCATTTTTTCTGGTCACTGCGAATAACATAGATTTTGTACTTAAGATATGTATCTTGTTTTATACACATCCAAGTACAATATGTGAACAACCATGAACTTTCCTGAGTTCATGGATCGCAGGCAACGTTTCCCAGCGTTGCCATGACCTCGACCCCTCCCTGTCTAGACAAACACGTCGTTCTGAGAACCCGAATCGCTTCCTACCGAGCCTTTTCTACCGTGACACTCAGAGCGGCGCTGTTATTGTAGTCATCGAATTTTGGTTGTGGCTTTATGGTCCGTACACCTCTTGTAAAAGTAGGACACGGAGAAAATTTCGACCAACAGGATCCCGAGGAGAAACCATAACGCGGCTGAACGCCCATGGAACTGTTCAATGTCATCATGAAAAGCCTCCACGGACGTTTCGATGGAGCAGAACACCGCAAGCCCAACTGCGCCACCAAATTGCAGGGCTCCATTGAAAATCGCACCTACCGTACCTGCCATGGATGCGGGTGCAGCCTGGAAGATAGCGATACTGCAGGATGATAAATACCAGATACGTCGCCAGGAGTATCGGGACATCCGACTTACTTTGTGTGAGTGTATGTCAACATTGTGCCAGCACTACCGAGACAGAATGCAGGGAGCACGTAGAGCCAATAGTCCTCCGACCGACCACCACCTACAGCAAGTAGGGCGGTGGATACAGCGGCCATAGAAAGACCAATGAGAATGATCCATTTCGGACTAACGATTCTAGATAGTGATCCTGTGAAGCTCATTATCATGGCAGCCACACCGAGCGGGAACCTAAAAGAATATGAAAACATTATTTGTACTTTCATGCGGAAACCTACATGTGGATCGCGGTCGAGATGACCGTCCAGTGGTAAACATCTTGCCACAAAGTCACAAAAGCGATGAAGATTGCATCCCACCAAAAGAATGGCAACAGTGCTGAACCAAAGAGGACGGAGAAGTTGTTATAAAACCACGTGCGAGGGGGTCTAGAGGGGGGAACAGTGAACTCGTGGATATGGGTAAGAGAGGGTGCGGCGTACATCGCCGCCTTGTCAACAGGGATTAGAGTTTCCCAATAAAGGAACCCAACGATAAGCAATATCGAAATAATCAACAGCGTGAGGACTCCTGCGGTAGCCCAGCCATTCGCTGATCCCGACGTCACCGAATAGATGAAAAGAATGAATGCAACTGACGGTATTATGTTAGTAGTGTATGCAGCTAGCATTTCACGAAGATTAGGCACCAGTCAAAATCGAAATTCCGATTGGATCGAGGCTCTCCCATTTCGCACAGCGCGTGTCAGGCTCATCTTTAGACTTTGCAATTTCCGAGGGGATTATGAATAAACACACTAGGGAAACTGGAAGGGCGACAATCGCACCGAACCAGAAGACCCAGTGGTACGATGCGTATTGGACTAGGACCGCTCCGATGAAGAGCCCAAGCACTGTACATACCATGTCGTTGTTTGCAAAGTTAGGAGTAATGCCAATGCCAACACCCACCATCTGCAACTGCACCACAGCCTCCGAGCACAGCGATCCCCCGAGCTTGTTCAAGTGGTCCCGGGAACACACGCACCAAAAGTGCGAAAGCGGAAGGTATCGTCAGCGCAGATGCTGTGACACATGTCAGTGGACTCAACACCCTACGATTTCTTACTAACCAATGCCCATAAGCGCTCTGAATACAAGGATCGCAATTTTGTTGTTCACAAAGCCGGCGCCGAGGGAAAGAATTCCCAGAAAGCACATCCCTGTAATGAAGGCATTTTCTGACACCTACTGTGTAAACTTTCAGGAGGATCATTCGCGTTGTGCTTACTCGGATTATAAACGTCACTTATCCGGCCGCTCTTCAAACACAGGTCAGATCCCGTGGTAAGTAAGAAGGTAACGAAACGCACGATCAACAAAAACGACGCAGATGTGAGTTTAAATGCACTGATGATCCAAGCGGATTGACTCCCTGTAATACCCGTAGAACCCATGAGAGTAGGTATCGCAGGAACAAGTGCAGCATTGTTGAAAGCATCCAAGAATTGTGCGGAACAAAACATCAACAATAGAAAGACTTTGCGTGTCAACGAAAACTGCTTTGTCGGTTCATCTGTCACTGCTTCGCGGGGTGAGGCCTGAGCATGTGCCGACTCGGACATCGTGCTGAAGAATTGCAAGCGAAGAACTTGCAGCCAGACGAGGTGGAGCAAAGGTGGGAAAGAGATATTTACTCTCCCTTGACCCAATGTCCATTTATCGCCATCTTTCTAAGGATAGCGGAACAACAGTGCTTGTTCGCCCATCCATGTACAGAGATGTCAGCTCACGACTAGGAAGTCATACATGAGAGATATACGTTTCAATCGATTTCATACCTGTCAAACGCGACAACCCAAACCCGCCGAATGCCAGGAAGGCTCCGTGAGGGAGAGAACATCTCGTCGACTCCCGAAGTTAAGAGGACGACCAATATGTATATAAAACTTCACGGTTTGAATTTTGAATTTTTGCAACGACCGCGACTTGCCGAGGACGTAACGAGGAGGAGCCATTATAGCTACGGTGAATCGGAGTGTGTGAATGCATCAGACCTGTGTTACATGCCTGTGAGTGAGTGCGGTAGGCTTGCTCGCCGAGGGAAGGTCCGAAACGTTGTCAACTAGGAAATCACCGAGTGTTGTGTGGGGTCGGCAATTTCCACCGACGGCGGGCTCTTCAGTGTATAGCCACTCGGACTTTTCCTGCACTCTACAGATACCTTGACACAGCTGGATCAATATTTAGGACTGACCACACTCGAAGTGACGGTGTGAAGGATCCGACTGCAGTCAAAGATCCGAATCGTGCCGGGAAGAGCCGACGCGACTCCTACGGCGTTTAGCAAGGATTTCCGAATCTGCGAATTTCCATATAATGCATTGGAAGTCACTGAGGTACTGATTGATCGATCTGCAGCAGTAGAGTCGTACTAGCCACTCAAACCAAACGCAGTCTCACCCAACCAGTAGTCGAAAAAAAATTGCAACGAGGATCATGCTAAGTACGCGGTCATAGTACATGGTATATACAGTATATTTTGCAATGCAACTTGAAGCCTTGAAGCTTGGAGTACAAAAAAGTCCGCTCAGTCAACCCTGTTTCTAAACATGAGCTTTGCACGAGGATTGGCTGCGATCATACTGCCAAAGTGCCAGCTGGGCGGGCGCTTCGCGTTGTCCTCCAATTTCACGTCGTATGTCATAACAACATGGGCAAGCATGGTTTTCAGCTCGTTCGCAACGAGAAAACGTCCCGGGCTGTTACACAGTCAAAGGGTTGGACCTGAGAGGTGGCGGCGAAAAGGTCGTACCAGGCTTGTTTACCGAGTCCAAAGAACAAAGACTCTGGTGTAGTCGAGGCAAGTTGATACCTAGAACCACCCCCATCTTCGTCGCACATCTGAGCAAACCGGAAGGGATCGAATACTTCGGGATTCTCGTAGAAGCGTTTGTCGTGGTGAAGAGATCGGGTCGCCGCACCAATCTGCGCTCCTTTTGGTATGACGGTTCCATCCGAGAACGTGAAATCCTTTAAAGCGATACGTGAAAGAGTTACTGATGAATTAAGTGATCAGACAATCTTCGCAAAGAGATGAGTGCGAGAACAGGTACCCATGGCCATTCCTTCCACACGTTGACACTCCTTCAGGAAGCTATCTACTTTTCGCATCCTGCTCATTGTAGCCTTGGACCATCCATATTTCTCAATGACACCTTCGACTTCCTCGCGAAGGGGTTGAATGTACTGAGGATTCGCTGCAAGGTAAAAGAGCCCATGAGTGAAAGCCTATCACGCGGGATATTTTAGACCGGGATGAGGCTACCACAAGAACTCGAACGTACATGAGAGGTTGTCTACAGCACAAGTGAGGAACTGAGTGTCCGTTATTACAACGACTATGTGCTCACCAGATTTGCTGCGGTATTAACAACCAGAATACGAGTTGTCAAGCACTTTGGCGTCGACTCCAGACCCTCTGCCTCTTCCATTAACCATGACAGAAGGTCATTCTATCAAAGATCACAATCAACATCTTCTCATCAGCAGTGAGGGCAACGAACAGGTTTATCGTCCCACTCCGTCCCGTACTCGTTCAGGTGTTTCTGTCGCTCTTCAATCACTGGACCAAGAAGCTTCGCACCACGCTTGATCCACTGAGGGAAGTTCGTAAAACGAGCAGCTAGCCTAACACTGCGTTGGAAATCACACGCAGGACAACGAAGTGACATCAACTTACTGTCTCATAAATCTAGGAAGCCGTGCGATCAAAAGGCCACTTTTGAAAACATCGAAAGTGCACCGGATGTTAAGGTCTATCCAATCTGGATTGCGGCCTGAAGTAATGAATCAGGTACCGAAGGAAGAGGCAACGGGCGGGAAGCATACACAGCGGGTGGCCGACAAATATTCTATTGTTCGTCCTGCAGATGACCTTTTCAATGATACTTACTGCCGGTACACATTTCCACTCTGAGGGCTCCCTAATCAGTACCAGGTAACAAACATTTGTAAAATCAGATTTCTCGCCATTTCCCCTAAGATCCAAGACGTCAGCAAAGGATGATACAATCTCATCTCTGATCTCCGGATATAGGACTTCAAGGTTTCGTGTAAGATGAGAGCGAAGGACTTCGACGTGATAGGGATTATGGTGAATTTCTGGTCCCAGTGTGTGTTCAAGCTGAATTTCCTGTAGACAACATTGGACACGACATGGTTTCAGGAGAAAAGGCCATTACTCACGTTATTGATGGCTTCCAGAGCTGAAAGCTCATTTTCGGGTGCCTTCGCCAGTTCTTCCACCTGTGCGCGGCTACTTACAATAATCGTCCAACGGTGAGGTTCAGCAACCCTGAAAGGCGTAGAGTTGAACTATAGGATCGAGAGTTACTACACCATGACCATGCAACGCACAGGACTTGCCTTCTCGTAGCCTTCTTGTATGATATCTTGAGCGTGCGTCAGATACCTGAAACCAGCCCACCAGGAGCCAAGCCAAGTATTTGAGCCTATAGCCGGGATGGCGTCAAGCTAGTAAAAATTAGAACAAGTATTTCCTCTAATCACCGTGCTCACATTGGGACCTTGAGACAGCTTTACTATTAAGGTGGCGGCGGCGACGAGGCCTACAACACCATAGATTACACCAGATACATTTGTTAGTGTCTCTGGCAGTTGAAAACTCATGGTGGGGGGCGTCACGATACGAGTCGCACTCGAAGCCAGCAGAGATTTTACTCTGAGCCTATCTCCATCAATATGGCGGTGTCACTTACATCATGCCACAGCCGCCTATCACACCAAGCCAAAGGCATAAATGCTCCGTGCGGCTGTGACTGAATCAGATCCACCAGACTGCGAAGTGTGGTCTTGTTTGGAAAGACTCATCGGCTAGTCACACTGGCACTGTAGGAAGTAAAATCTGTGAATTTCAGTGGCGAATTCAGAGTGTATTGACTGGGGGATCAAAGGATACTGATGTGAAAATCACTGGAAAAAAATCCACTGAACCGGCATCGATGCACTCTGAA
>JBBPJQ010000741.1:0-17285 GCA_038088795.1 Boletus rex-veris
TACTAAGTTGTATATATGTACTTTTTTTTGCATTGTCGATACTTGTACATAGCACTCGTTATTCACCTCAATACCATGGTTGAATACCCATACCCAGGCTTTGGTTTGCACCCGTTGCCAGATTCTGTCGCGGGAGTCTCTCGGCACAGGCTGGGGTACTCCGTCGAGCAGTTCCCCCTTATGTCCTTGCACAGCATTGGCTCACCAACCCATTTTTCTCCCACACAAGACACCACCATGAACGTAGGGACCCAGGGGACTAACCATTGGGAAAAAGGAACCGTATCGTTGCCCTTGAGCTTGGACGCCGGTATTCAATTTTATGCGATGCGCTATAAGCTGCTAGTTATCATGATGTACCTAGGTACATATAACTAGCATATATACCGCCCGGGATACTGAACCATAAGCGTTCAGTATCACTGCCTTTCGGCGTAACGGTCCGAGTCTAAGCGGCGGGCGGTCCGGACTGTTTACAGTAATCATGCGTCTTCACACAAGGCTACTGTGCAAGCTTTCATGTACCAGGTTCAATCTGACCACTTATGTCCTTGCACAGCATTGGCTCTTGTTTCTGCGCAGTGCACCAAGACCCCCAAGGCCCAACGTTGGGCCTTGGGGGTCTCCACGAACGTAGGGACAACACTGTTGGGAAAAAACTTGAAGAGCTTGGACGCCGATATTCAATTTTATGCGATGCGCCATAAGCCCCATGATCACGATGACGGCGGACCCGAAAGGCCCCTTACTGTACCTATAGTCATCTGCATCCGCCTCCAAAGGCCTCCTTCCCATGCTTGTCAGTGTGACCGGGTTCCTTAATCAAGCTTTATCAGGCATGTTAGCGTTGATCCAACCACAAAGTCTATCTGAGTCCACACCTTTTGACACTTGTGATTCCCAATGCTAATGTTTCCAATACCCTGGAACTGTCAGAGGGGTCCTTCCTTCTTGGATCCTTTTTCGATGCGGCGCCCTCCAGGCAGGTAGGCGCGTGGTTCATGGAGGGTACCGACTAATATACCGCCATCAGTGAGTGGTCTTGGTTGATCGAACCTGGTAGCGGCTCGTTCTCGATGACCTACGCAGACGAGCACGCTGACACGTGCCCGTTGCGCAGGACTCCCTGGTTGCTAGCCCTCAAGTACTCAACCCCAACTATCCCCGACATTGTGCCGTGTTCATTTAGTTCATAGGGATTCATAGGTGCGGCACTAATTCCACCTTGCAAACATCTAAAACGATATCTGGGGTACCAGCCGGATGGATCTAACCGCGTGTGATCGTTTTCATGATGGACCATTAGCTCGTACCACGTACGTACGTGCGTCCTTCAAGTTGGTCCCCTCCCCCTTAGAGACCTAGACGCAGATGGACCATTTACGAGTATGGTGTTCGTTCCCTCGACGGACCTCCGATCAACCGCGTCCCGCAGAGTACTGTACCTATTTCCGCATCTCGCATCTGGCCCACCTGTCGACGCGTCTTTCCATTTGACGTTCAATCCGACTTGAATCGAACGTGTGCGCGTGCCTCGTGGGATGCGGCCGCGTACGTCCCATTATCAAGTTTCAACGACCAGTCACCACACGGCCACACTCGCGATCCTAGCGGATGCACTAGTACGTACAGGACGAGTCGTCCAGAGTCAGTGATGTGGATACGACGTGCCACGGTGATAGTGATGGCGAGATCGTCGGTCCTGGAGGAGGGGGCAGTGGTTACGTTTCGAGGTACCCATCAGGGCAAGTTCGACACCGTGCAACCACAACCAGGACTAGACTCAGTGGACGCTGACGCTGACGCTCTGTTCGTTACACACTGGGGGACCCGTTCTCATCGTCAGGGGACCTTTCAAGCCAATCTAGATCACCACCCCTACGCCATTGACGATGACAGGGTGCAATGACTATGGGTGCAATTACTTTGTTCCTATTATGTATGATATTTCATGCGATGGCGATGGCGTGTAAATGGCCGCTTGCTCGCCTCGAGGGTTCCATTTACATCTCATCGAGCATCTGTGATTCCAAGCTTATCAGAATCGGAGATATCGCCCCATACACGCGCTTCGTGGTCCTGCGAGGGTTGTCCCACAATAAGGGTCGAACCGATCGAATGATACATCGATGGAAAACACGTGCGATAATAAAGTTGGCCCGGGGTCCATGGGAGCGGCAGCATACATAGACGGTACATAAAAATAGCACCTCTATTCGTGGACCGTACGAGTCAAAATGTAATTCGACACCCAGATAAATATTAATATGTCCTTATCCGTTCGGGCAAGCGACGACGTGCACACACACGACGACGAGAACTGGGAGGAATCGCCGAGTCTAAACTTGGAATATTCCCCCCCCTCTTCCTAATCGTCGCAGTCTTCCAGTTTGCGTTTCTTTCGTTGTGGGTGACCGGGGTCAGCCGCCAGCGGTGGAAGAGGCTCGCTTGTGGGCGTGACCTGAGACGTAGAAGGGTCGTCGTCGCTGGTACCCGTACTGTTATCAGCGGCATGCAGCAGCGCCGTGGAGCTTCCCGTACTCGGAGTCACCGACGCGCTCTCACGTTCGCGACCACGGCCCCGCCCATTGCGAGGACCTCGTGGTCGGGCAACCCCGGGACGTCGGGCCACACGCTCCTTCTTCGTAGTCTCTCCCGCGTCCGCCGACGGATTTGTCTGTGCCGTGGGACTGCTCGTTTTGCTTATGGTCGACTCAGAACCGCGCGTGGCAGAGACCGTTGAGGTGGGTAAACTCGGCGCTGGAAGTCTGATCTTCAGGCGGAGCGGCGGATCGATGGCTGCATTTACTCCTTCGGAGCCGGAACCCTTCGGACTGTCTGCTGCGCCAGAAGCACTGGGTTCCGGTCTCGAGCTATCATCTGAATGCGAGGATGTAATTCCGGGTGTTGACGATGAGATAGGTAAGATCGGGGGCAATCCGAGATTTGACGGACGTGTAGGACGAGGCTTGGTGCGCCCGGAGGTCGTTTTGGGCGGATCAGGCGTCGCTATATCGGATTCAGCGTGAGAGGGCACCGGTATTTCCTTGACAGTACGCTGAGCAGAGGGCTGTGTGGAACTCTTCTTTTGACGTGCAGGGACAGAACTCTTTGCAGTTTCTTTGTCTTTTAGCTGGGAGGAATTGTTTCCTTTGTTTCGTCTCCCGTTCGCATTTGCGTGTGCTTGTCGAGAAGCTGCTTGTGCGCGTTCCGTAGGCTTCACTTGACGACCAGAGTGTGTTATCACTGGCTCCGGGGTGGTGGGTCGCACCTCTACAGCAGGGATCGGAAGAGCTTCGGCAATGCGTCAGTCTACAATCCAAGTATGAAAGTTCGCTGCCCACGTTCTCTGATCTGTGAACTCGTCTCAACATAAAAGGGTAGATCCTGGCTCATCTTAAAGTCTGTTCAATCGTGAGCGAGGTTGACCTTTGCCAAAACCACACCCAAAAACTGACCGAAGCCGAATGCGAAATCCTCAACGCTCAGACCGCTCCTGCCACAAAAGTGCATGTTCTCAAGAGCAAACTCGACTAACCGGTCGATCAACTGGACTTGACCTTCGTAAAAATTGTTTATTACTATCGTCAATAACTAGAAAAGTTTGAGATCTCAGTCTTGACAGTGATTAATGGCATCAAACGTACGGCCGGAACGTCACTGTCCACGACTTGTAAGTCGTGTCGGGATCGAAAATATTCTTTCGCCCAACGGTCGATATCCACAAAGTTCTCTATAAGTTGAGGACCGAGCCTTCCAGAACGACCAGCGCAACCTTTTTGATCGCGGTTGACGAGGAGTTGGACGGCACCAAGAATGAACTTGGGTGGCTCGTCTATCTAAGGTGTGTCGGACAAGGTGGGTGCAACAGGACTGCGACGAACTTACTGTCACCTCGAGCCTGCGCCCTAGCGGCAATGACGTCTGGCGGTCGGCATAATCTTGCAAAATCGGTCTGGTATGCATTACCCAGTTCTCAACAGTCTACAATGATGCGAGTTGAAACCAATCCCACATGTGGAGAACATGACTCACATCGAAAATACTGCCAAATTGGAACTGAGGGCTCGGAGGTCTCACCACGCCACTAGAACTTTGCATGACATCACCATCCGTCTGAGCTTTCCACTTCCCTTTTTGCGTCGCCGAATATCGTGGCACACCATCTCCGAGATTATTCGAGTCTTCGTCTGCCTCGCGGAATATATCTTCCAATTCGTCCAATGGAGATCGAGAGGGTGAAACATTGCGGAATCCTTGCAACAAGGCAGGGACGATCGTAGCCGGAATCTTCTGCGAATACTTGTTAACGCCAACTTGGTGCCACGGAAACTCATCCTGAAAAGTGACAGAGGACGCGTCATCGTACGCGCGGTCATCAAGAAACGTGCATAGCTTCGTCGATTCAGAGCCTTCGGATGGCTGATAGGATGCATATCTGGTGGCAGGTGGTGTCAACGGGGGTGTTCGATCCTGGGTAGACCTGGATTCAGAGGTCGTATCGCGCTTGTGGACGCTCTGTGATGCCGTGTTCAAATTGGCATCATGTCGATTGACGTGTTCTGCCTTGCTCGCCGGTTGGTCAATGTTGGGAAGAGACGACATTGTATGGAATCAAGATGAGCGAGTGTTCGTGGGGTGAGCTGCTAAGTCTGATCAGAAGTGGTATATGAATGTAAAGGGGTGGCTCCATTCAACTCCGGAAAGCACAAAGCTGCTGTGCCAGGGTGACCGGCGGTTGTATAATTTCTTTGTTCAGGCAGAACCCGATTCGGAGGAGGCCATCGTTGCATTCCGTAGGCACAAGTAATGTTCTAGAGTCCGCAATCAGACTCAGAGACAATGTGATGGTGTTTGCTGACACTTACCAACTAAGAGTTTCTTTACAAAGGTCGAACCCCAACAGCGACTCGTTCTCCACTTGTTTAGCTTATGTAACAATTTTCTCTGGTAACTACTAACGACTCGATGGTTTCCTCAGGACCACCATCTCCCCATCGCTACGGCGTGGGCTCCCCTCTCTCACCGGGCCCTCCCCAGCGCGCGATGGGAAAACCCGGATCGTACTCGCCTGGTGACTATTTTCGTTCAATGAACGGAACAGCCACGCGTAGGCCGGGGGACATACATTTCTGTCATCACATCTTTTGATTCTCGACAATACAGTCATCTTTTCTTCGTGCGAGCATGCCATTATCTCAACACCATCGTCCGGATTGCCTCATTATAGCCGTTGCAAAGCAAGGCTTACCTTGTGGTATCAAATCACCCTTCTCCATTGAACTCTCCGAGACCATCGCAAACATCCTCATGATAAGGCACGGGTTCAACGACGTTACGGGGTAGGAAAATATGAGTAACGACTGTATTACCAGGGTTCAGATCCCTTCAGATCCCCGATGACCCGGCCCACCTGTCAGAAGAAAAGCTCAAGTCGTGAGCCGACCCTGGTCGATGTCATTGCGAGACTGCTCGATAGATGACTGGCACTGGTCTCTGATACCTACTTGCGCTAGTACACGAGCCTTACTGACAGCTTATCCGAGACAGGTGGCGTTCTTGAAACATGCAGATGAGTAAAGTGTTCGTTTAATTCATCTAGAAGACATATAACGACATGTTTTGGTTACTGCACCAACCACAGTTGAGAGATATGACTAGAGGACGGCCAGCAAGAAAGGAATTATAGGTCCATGTCCATCCAAAAACAATACGATTCCCGAACTAACCCAATATAGGTGGATAAAATTTGGTTTGAGCCTCGCTCTAAGGTCAGTGCCGTCCGCCACACTGACAGGCTGTGTTCTTCGCATAGCGTGCTATGCAGGTATGCAAATCTCCATTTCGCATAAAAAGCCAAGCATGGACTTGAGACGAGCACCGAGCCTTCAGAACCATCCACGGAACTACCATGTTCTCCTCTCACACTTTTTTGTCATTGTTGCTCATTGCTTGTACTGCCGTAGATGCAAGTTTCGTCAGTCGTAGCACCGGCAAAGCTGCTCTCCGTTTCATGACGAAGTTTAATGAGCGCGGATCCCTTCACATCATCGATGCGGACCGCACTCGTGTGCAAGCCATGAAGGCTGGTCACCTGAAAAAACGTAGCATGCCCGAGGTTGCTATAACGAACGCCATGTTCATCTACACCGCCGAGGTTGGGGTTGGCGACCCTGTAACAAATTGTATGTGGATCAGTCATCATTGTAAACATGGGCGTCTCAGGTGGGACATTGATTACAGACTCGCTTCTGATTGATACTGGGAGTGCCATCACCTGGTTAGGTTCTGGTAAGTCATACGTCCCGACTAAAACAAGTCGAGACACTGGCGAAGTTTTCGTATGTCTTTATCCTTCTCCTGTGGCGTCTAACTGAGTTGTGATCATAGTCTATAAGTTACGGTTCTGGAAACGTCACTGGAAAAGTGTGGAACGATACCGTCTCGCTCAGCCCTAGCCTGATAATCAGCGAACAAGCCATCGGTGTAGCTAACTCATCCAATGGGTTCAATGGTCTTGATGGTATTCTTGGCGTTGGTCCTACCGACTTGACAAATCGTACCGTCCGTGGCGTGGACAGAATCCCTACGGTGATGGACAACCTTTTCTCCCAGGGAACGATCTCAGAGGAGTCGCTCGGCATTTACTTTATCCCCGCTGCTGGGACGACCAAGAAGGGAGAGCTCACGTTTGGCGGCTATGATGATTCTGTCATAGTTGGACCCGTGACGTACGTTCCGCTGACGAAGACCCCACGTTCGTCCTTGTATTGGGGCATCACGCAATCGATCAGTTACGGCTCGGATAGAATTTTGCCGCCAGCCAGTGGTTTCGTTGACACTGGTACCTCCCTCATCTACATCGCCTCTGGTGCGTCGTATATCGACGCTGCACGATCGATATTGACCACTGATCGCCACCCGCAGATGCATACGAGCAATACAAGAACAAGACTGGGGCCACCTATGACCCTGCCACCCAGTTGTTGAAGATCACCGCCGAACAATATGACTACTTAGAGCCACTCGTGTTCAACATTGGGGATGCCGCGTACGAACTGACGGCCAACGCGCAAATTTGGCCTCGTTCGCTCAACGATGTGATCAATGGCACCTCTGATGCGATCTACCTCATCGTCAGCGATATTGGACCTCTCAACATTTCTGGCTGCAACTTTATCAACGGGTATACATTCCTGTATGTCTATTAGATCCTGTTTTCCAAACGAATCCATGGCTCATCCAGGGTGCTTGGGCTTGTTTGCTATGTTACAGCGAGCGCTTCTACAGCGTATACGACACTACCCATGGAGCGGTCGGCTTTGCCAAAACCAACTATACGTATGCCGATGTAAACTAGGGTATCACTTGAGAATATTTATTGCTGGCGTACACGTAGTGCTTTCATCTAGCATACCATTCATAGTGCTGCTTTGTGACAACATGTTTTCACGAGAGATGAGAGTGAATCCAAGATGACGCCGTCTAACAGTGCTGATAGCTACTTGAGCGTGTATTTTGGAAAGTGGGACTTGAATTATTTATTTATTTATTTTTATAATCCTTTTTATGTCCGCGTTGGAGTATGTATGTAGGACAATAATTCTAACCGTAAAGGGGGGCCCCCCGGCCCCGACTTGAAGCTTGAATCATATAGCCCACGTTGGTAGGAATGATCATGTAACGGATCGACATGCACGCAAAGCCTGAGTCGGGACGATTACAAGCAGAGCTCGAGAATCTTAGGACAAAGGCTCGAGCAAAGTACGAATCTTTGGCTCGACGGGAAAGTGAACAGAATCTATTCGTGATGTCGTCGTGAAGAGTCGTGGAAGTATAGAGTACGTGAATGCGTAACTAAGAGGTCGGTTTCACTATGGCAACCACAGCCCAGACATGACCGGTGACCCGTCACAGATCAACGCATCGCAACGGCTTTCTGCAGAGTTGAAGTATCACCAATGTACTGAAACACGGCGCCACGGATACGGGAGAATTCCTTCTCGAGGAATCGCTCGGAACCCCTGTTCCAAGAGTGCGAAAAGAGATTCGTCAGTTTGGAATAGCCTGACACGGCAGACGGACGCTTCTCTCCGAGGTGCTCGAGACGGATGAGTCGCCGGGGTTGTTAAGATTGTCCGGCCTACCAGGATGACCACGAGGGTGAGGTCAATGGCAATCCTGAGCGTCGAAATCGAGTTCTTGAGCTCAGCGGGGTCCCCGTAGTGCTCGAAGAGCAAAGAGGGAGCTACCAGGGTTGTGAAGAATCATGGGCTTGTCAGGATGACTACGAGAGGTGAGGTCAACGGCATGCCTGAACATCGAAATTGCGTACTGGAGATCACTTAGATTCCTCGAAACGAGTGAACATGGAGCCCGCAAGGTTATTGGGACGACTGTACTTGGCGGGATGACCCTGAGGGGTGAGATCAATAGGATGTTTGAGCATCGAAATGATATCACCTAGTGCGAGGAGACGCATGAAACGAGTCACCAAGCAGTTGGCGAGGTTGGTGAAATGGCCAAAGCCATGCCATCTCAACAACCTTGGCTACTACTGTGCTGTCCGTATTATGCGTCTTGGGGAGCTAAGTGATCTCCAGGACGCAATGTCAAAGCGCAGGAATGCCGTCACCTCACCGCTGATGATCGTCCCCGCAAGCCGGAGGATGATGATTAGGGGTAAGGACAACCGCACACCTGAGCATTCGTCGCGTCCTCGAGATCTCTCAGTTCCCCCCAGCTGTTGAAATCAGTGGTAAAATTCTCTGGTAGTCCCGCGCAGTGCCGGTTATCCGAAACCGAAATGGTGCTGACCAGCTCCTCCAGAATTGCGATTGCCTCTTGTAGGTCATCTAGATATCTGAATAGTTCGAAACAGTGCAACAACTGGACACCTGCTTAAAGTCCATGGGTCTTCTCCTGAGGAGCGTGCAGCTGAAGCCTGCTCCACCGATAATTGATCATCTGCCTGAAGTGACGACAGCACTCACTCCATGTATGGAATCCAAATGGTGAAAGTAGCCACTCGGAAGAACCAAGAACCATCACCCCGTATAGTAATACCTCTGCGTCCTTGACTTGGTCCCTCTGCTTCTCGAGTCGCGCGAGATGAACCGCAGCCAGACGCGGCAATGTGAAAGGACGGTCCAGATGGCCAACAAGACAGGCACCGAGTGCATTGCGATACAAGGGAAACGGAACATTGAGCGAGACATCCACGTTCTCGACTTGGGAGAGAATGAATTTTGCCATCGCCATGTATGCCTGAGCAGCCACGTGGCATGAATGCTGCAGCGGAGATATCGTGAACGTCAGCTCAAACTCCTTGATAGAACGTACCAGATACCATTTTCGCCCGTGTTGTCGGAAATACAGCAGCGCGATGTGGCCTTGGTCTGATTGTATCCACTAGCTCGCCTCAAGATCCTGTTGTCGTCAGTGAACACACAATGAATGACGAGGATCGCACTGACAAAGGTCACTCGCTTACTCCAGACGTCTCAGATCTGGGTCGTCGTCTCCAGTCATCGCTGGTTAGAGTGGGTGAAGGAGGTGTTGCAGGATGAAACGAAGGGCATACCTGGAGCGCTTTTAAGGCGATGATACAGGTTTTCCGCAGCAAATCGATTCGCGGAGTTTGACAAGGGCAGTGCTGCAATGGAAGCATGCGATTGCAAGCATCGAATTCAGCGAGGCAGGTGTGCGTCGTGAGAATTGTGAAATGAGCACAGAGTCGAGACGTCGATGGACGACACCTTGTACATGAAATTGGGGTTTACTCTTGTGTCTGATCATGATGCATCGTTTCTGGATGGTAGAGGCGGGGGCGGGGGTACATGAATGCCGGAATGGACGGGGTTTCTGAAATGCCACATCAGAACGCATTCCATCAGAGCACCTTGGGACCCAACTATTTTGCACAGGACGTTACCAATATTAGTCCCCTGAGGTGCAGCTTTGCGCTCTTAACACTGTACTGGGCCATTGTGGAAGTCGGTGGGGAGAAGATCGATGTGTCACCACCAAGTCTGCCCTTGTTTTTTATTTTTTATTTTTTGTCAGGCTCCAAATTCAGCCGAAACTGAGAGTTGGAGTCAGAGCGACGCGTTTCGGGACCTGACTCTGTTGAAGCAACATATGTAGTACCCCAACACCAATTTTTCTTGTTTGGAGATACTCTACCATACCCAACATGGATACCATCGAGTACATACATCACGATATCTACCTGGATCTATTTTTTTTTCTTGTTTAACTGGCACATATGGCCAATGCACAACTATCGCGCATCAGAGACATTCTGTCTTCGTGCAATCTTTGACTCACTCATTGGCGATCGTCTTGTCTTCTTTGACGTTGCCATCTGGCGATGTGACGGGCTCAATGACTTGCGTGCGTAGTACACGTCGGGCCTAGGTACATACTTGAGAGTCGAAATAACGTGTTGAGATTGCCGGGTGAACGACTGGAACGGGGGGCTCCATAAGTGCTGGCGCGGCGGGTACTTTGGTTGGCATTACTGAACATCCAGGGATACACTCGAGCATACGTGCGGGCACGAGGCGATCTGCGTCACGCACATGGGATGTAATGTTAAAGCTTATTTGCACGATGTGCCAAGGGAAACACAAAGGACTGATACTGCCGGGAAAATAATCCACCCTGTTGTGCTAAAAGTAAATTGTAACGGAAGATCCATCGATACTGACATTAGACAGGTTTTGGTGGTTCCTCTCCAAGCGAACAATGTTGGCCCTCTCAGGCGTGTAGGTCCCCCCAGGACCATAAGCCGTGGCGTTCGTGAAGGTCACCGTACCAGAGGGTACTATGGTACTCTTATCACTGACACCCCACACCGCACTCCGTCCACAGAGGGCAGGAGTAGTGTTGAACTGCTGAACCACTGTCTGGCCATTGGTGAGGTTCTCGACAAGGACAGCACCGGATGTGGCAGATAACACATTTGCAGTGGTTCTGATGACATCTGCAGTAGAGATGGTGAGGTCGTAGAAGACCTTGTCGTGGGGCCACCACTGGGAAAAAGCTATACGCGAAACGGGTGAGTGAGATAGGTTGCTGATGAATGGTTCAATGACACTTTACCCTTGTAACTGGTCTCATTCTCAGTTACAGACAGGTCTATTCCGGCCAAAATATTAGCACTAGTGCACGTCAAATCGTCGATACCGATCCGGATGGAGGCACCAGAGCCATTTGGACCCGAAATAGTGGGGACAGTAAATGTGCCAGTGATAACAGCGAAGGTTCCCTGTTGGCATAAAGCAGGATGAGACCAAAAAGGACATGGTCCAGAAGAAACATACATCAGTCTCATTCCAGAAAGCACCAGTCCAGGTGTGACTGGAGTAGACTCCCCCGTGGTCACTGTTGGTAGATTGCTTGGCAATATTAGGGAATCGGCCCCGGGACTGGTACTTCTCGTAATGGTGGCCTGCAAGAACTACAGAGACCAACAAGAAAGTGGAGATGAGAGCAGACTTGAAGGGCATAGCGAGAGTGAAGGTGGTCTGTGGATGGTCAAAAGATGACAGATGGGGCCTGAGACGGGCATTAAAAGCGCTGCGCGACCTCACACTTTCATACGCATTGCGTCGCTGCATCTGCTGTTTCATGTGGAAGTCTGAAACGCGCAGTGTCATCAGCATGCCCTCGCAGCCAAGTGTCCTGTCACACTACTATTAGTCAAGATCGAAACCAATCTGCTGATCAGTGGCATTTTGCAAAGAGCTCCATCACATGGTCGTTGTTAGTCTCGTACCTGACGTTCCATGTATGTAAGAACATGATCATGACATGGGCTCCACATGACAGAGCACCTGAGATAGGTCGTCGGAGTTCATCAGTCCGACAAGTAGTTGCCATAGTAGCGTCACTGCATTGTGATACCCTCATGTTCAAGACATGAGACCTCACCTCGCAACGAATTATTCAGTCTGGGAGGAAAAATCAATCAAGCTGACTTCGAGCTTGATGAACCTACGAGTCTACGACGCTTCCTGAATTGACTTGTCCTTCCAGTGGTCACTGGTTTGGGCCTTCGATGTGCTGTTTCGCGCCTGCCAACCTGACCTGTGCTGGCGAATAGCAACTGTATCCCTTGGACTATGTAACTAAAGCATTTTGTTGTTCGACTGACGGGTCGGGTCAAAGCCGTTCAATAATACATAAACTCTACTCAACGCCGCTTGACAACGATAAACGAATACAAAACAAACGACCTGAACGTCAGCGGCAACGACGTCTGTCCGCGTCATCCACTGCCTATCCAGCGTACCCCTCTAGTGCTTATGGCATAGTCAAGGACATTCCCCATATCATCCCAGGGTACTACGACTTTCTAGACCATGTCCCCGTTACCGGCTCATCGCGGACAATGCAGGTCCCTGGTACGCTATCCCTTGTCCGCAGCCACGCAGGACTAATCCTCCAATCCATGTTCACACGGCGAATGGGAATTGTTCCTGCACAGCAGGTGATTAGGTTTTCATCCTTAAACCCACCAAGAATCTCGTCCAACTTAGACTGTTGCCGGCATCTTGACCTCCGCGGCGACGCGTTGATGCTCCTTGAAAGCCTCGCCCTCTGGGCTGTCCAGATGCTTGACGACGTTATTCGCCTGCAATTCTTGAAGCTGGAACCCGATTCCTTCATGAAAGTTCGCCTTGTCGTTCGCCTGATCCGTGCAGTACTTGATCTGGATGAAATTCGAGAGCCACAGAAACCAGTGCATTCATGGTCGCCGTGTTCGGGGACACATCTAAACATCCAAGACGGTCTGGAACCGGGTACATACCTGCTCGTTCCTGATCACTTCGTACCCTTGGTTCTTGCTCTCCCCGAAGAGTCTGGCAAGGGCGAATTATTGACCTGCTATCGTTTACCGATTGTTTGCGTATGCAATTTGGTCGTTGTAGACGCAGTCGAGGGAGTGGCGTTTCAAAACACGCTCGACGGTGGGCTGGCGACTACAGAGCGCGGTGACGTCGTCCGGGGTTCAAGCCTTCCCGTGGTATGGAAAATACGCTGACAGGGAGACTGATGGCCTGAGAGCGTCGCGAGGCAATTGAAATGATGGTAGAAAGACAGGAACAGAGCATTGGATGGCTAATTTAGAATGGAATATACAAAAGACATACGAGCAAAACGACCATCATGATTTCACCTCATTGGCCTAATACCCAAACAGCCATCGTTACTCATGCACATGTTGGATTGTGATGGTAGATCCCTCTGTTTCGACAGAGGTTACAACTTTGTTGTCTTGCTTAATTTCCATTTTTTTGGCCCCCTCCGCCTCGTAAATCCTCCCTGAGGGACCGTAGGCCATGGCATTCGTAATGGTCACCTTGTCAAAGGGAATGGTGTCGTTAGCCTGGTAAAGCCCAACACCCCATGATACATCCCGTTCACAGAGCGACCGAGTAGAATCCAAGTAATGGACATTGGCCTGGCCACTGTTGAGATTTTCGATAATGATGGCACTGGATGTGGGAGAAAGCGCAGTGATACTGGCTCTAATGTCATCTTTAGGCGTGATGGTAACGTTGGAGTTGTACGGCCCGTCTTTTCCCCACTCGTACCACACTACACGAAAAGGGTAAGTGAGGTATATTACAGATGGTTCAATGTCACTCTACCTGCGTAACTGGTCTCACTGTTATTGGTTACGAAGGTGGAGATTCCAGCAGTCAACCAGGAATCAGGGCACGTTCCGTTGTTGTCGACACTAACCCACATATCGTAACCATGTTGACCCGATGGAGCGGGGACGTTGAATGTGGCAGTGACAAAGGTGAAAGCTCCCTTGTCGGAACAAAGCAGGATGAGATCAAGCAGGACACGGTCCAGAAGAAACTCACGTCAGTCCCTTCCCAGAAAGCACCAGCAAACTTGTCAAAGTAGGAGGTGCCGTTGGTAGATTCAAGCATGACACGACTAGGGAACCAGGGCTGGTCCTTCTCGCGCAGATGGCCGGAGAGAACTGCAGAAACGAACGAGAAAACGGAGACGAGGGCGGAATTTAAGCGCATAGCGAGGCTCTGAAAGACGTCTGACAGATGGAGCCCAGTGAGGCTGGCATCAAAAGCACTGTGTGACCTCGCATATTTAAGTGTTTCTGCAGGCTGCTGAGGTGTTTCATGTCGACATGTCTGAAACACACATTGTGCAGGTGATCGCATGGCCCTTTATCAGCATGGATAGTGTTGAGCTGTCGGGTCGCTCAGTGGTTGTGATAGCCTCGTGAAGGTGAGATCCCACCTACTACGGTGTTTTCTTCATGTGATCCACTTCGGTATGGAAGCCTAGTCTGGGACCCAGACGTCTAGATTAGCGGGCTGCGCGGGCACGTGACATTCATCCAATCGAGGAATGCAAGATTTCACTCCGGAAAAATAAATAATTACTGTAAATATTGCAAATAATATTTCGATCGAGGGCGCGTCCAAGCTTACGACCGCAATGATATGGATTAGTCGTCCCACATTCTCGTGGTCCCCTTGCATCTACTCGATGGCCTTGCACGTTCAACGATCGGCGACAAGCTTCCTTGCGACTAAGTACCTAGTAATGCTGGCTGAAAAAGACTGGACAGACGCGCTACGAGCTTGTCTGATTATATTCATCGTCACTCGTTTTACCATCGTTCCGCGTGTTCTCCAACTAAAAGCCTCACTTGCTATCCTAAACGGACGTGACAGCATAATTACGGCCGGAACAGGTAGCGGAAAAACCTTGTGTCTCCTCATTCCAATCCTGCTTCGACCGGACTCGATTTCTATCACCATTTCGCCACTAAAACGTCTCCAGGTGACTCAGGTAAGAGTAGCAGGTAGTACTTATCTGTAGAATACATCACCTCTGATGCATGTAGGTCACCGAGTGCGAGACTACGGGATCAAGACGATCGCGATCAACGAAGATGTTTCGCTGTAATATTGGTCCCAGCCGAACGTGTTCTGGATTTACGTCCTGGAGCTCGTACAGGATCGGAAAGGTTCCTGATTGAACCTTGGCTGGCGCATCAGCTCGCTGCTCTACAAAGATAGACGTGCTGATGTTTATGTTATCATAACAGATGATGTGTGGTTGTCGAGCGATCTGGACTGCCTGATCCATGCAACGTGATGCGAGATTGCTTGATAGCTCGAGAAGCGAGGTGAATGATATACAAAGCCCGCACTTTGCGAGGGCTTCAATGACCTGGCATGATGCACCGTTCGTCCAGAGAAAAAGAGTGAATGGTGCCGCGAAGTAGAGCGTATGATCTGATCGTGCCTTCGCTAGCTGCGAGTACAACACGACAAGTCTCCTGAGGAGTTCGGAAGGACTTGAATAATGTTGCTGAGAAAAACCTACCGTAGAAATGTCCTTTATGATTTGACTGCGCAGCGCTGAGTCCCAAGGATCCGACCGAGTACAGGTGCATGCTCTTGTATGATCTGCCCAATCGTCGTGTTGATATCCCAGTTCAAAAGAAACTTGCATGAGATCGTGTCGATCGTTCCACCGAGAGCATGCTTGACATCATCCATTTCGTCATACACCTTCCGGGTTACATGTCGAGGTGCATGAGGCTCCATCCAACTTGCATCAAGTTGCGCTTTGCCACGGGGGTCTTTGTATAGGCAATCAAGTAGCCCGAGTTTTCCATATGGCCGCTCCTTCGGGTAAGCATAGACACGATCACGATGTACTGAAAAGTCTGCTTCCATTGGATCCAGAACCTTGAGGAGAGCACTGAAGAGTGAAAGTCGGCCAGTTGTAGCACATGGATCGCTTTCTGAACACGCTCGTTCTGTGGTACCGGTCCCTTGGGTAGGCTCGAAAGAGAGTCACAGTAACAAGACAGAGTGGGGTTGGGCTGGATGTCATTCATGGTGTAGCGATCATCGACGACGACGGCAAACGGACTTACCCTACGTTAACCCTACAGTGTACACTTATCCTAATGTCATGTGACGAACGCTTACCCTGATTTGGGCATGTCACTCACGTGCCCGCGCAGCCCGCTAAACGCGTTTTTTTTTTGTAGATAGTCAGGCTGGGTTCCAGACTAGTCTTTATCGCGCAGACTCTTCCGCCTCTGGCACGATCGAAATGACAACGAGACAAGATCTCGGATGAAGTCTCTGTATCTCGTTCTCCCATGGTTGAACGCGCTGGTGGAACAGGAGGGCACACACAGTGGCGCGTTCGTGGAGGATGACGTTGCGCCACCAACCTCACCCAACACAGACGACGCAGAAATCTCTGACGAGGAACCTGACACTGACGGTGCCTCGCCGCCCCCTGAACCTGAATTGCAACTACCGTCACGCGCTGCTGTCGTTTTAATAGATAGAGAAACGCGAGCTATTTTCTGACATCATACAACACAATAGACCGAATGTCACGTCACCATAAGGCATCGCTCGACTCGTTGAGCAGCGAACTTTAGACTCGGAGACATCCGGGGACAGGCTGGGAGCAGACCACCGTAAAGGCTAACCTTGAGTTTGATTCCTGAAACAATGTTGGTAAGTGACTAGGTTCCCGTGCAGTGAGTCAAACTTTTCAGTCGAAATGCAAGCGAAAAGGCAACACCGACCTCGCTCGATCGACGATGTATGATTCAAATATCTTTGGTCACTGTTGTCCGCCTTATGCGTGGGAAGAAGTTCTCGACGTACTCTGGGAAGAGTTGTACCATCTCCACTAGCGCGGTGTCTCCCGGAAGCATGCTATCGATCATCCAGAGGTGATTGTTCCGTTCAAGTATTCCGTTAAGCTTTTGTCTGATACTGAATATCTTTCTCCTACTGTTCTACAAAGCCTTGCTCCTTTCACAAATCACTTATGCAGACCGAGTGGGACGCTTTGCGGAGTTATACACGTCGCATCCGATATATATATTTAGAAGACGTCCATGGAATCAAGCCAGGAATCCCTCATCAGCCTGTCGAACCCTTCTACGTCTGAACCCCTCTTTTCGAACGTCTGATTAGCAACGATATCCAGACCGTTCATGACTCGGAGGCAAGCCATTCAATAACCAGCAAGGTTCGAATACTCTACTCACCGCTTGACAGCGATAAACAAATACAAAACAAACGACCTGAACGTCAGCGGCAACGACGTCTGTCCGCGTCATCTACTGTCTATCCGGCGTACCGCTCTAGTGCTTATTGCCGCATAGTCAAGGACATCCCCTCATCATCATGACCAAGGTACGACTTTCTAGACCTGTCCCCGTTACCGGCTCATCGCGGACAATGCAGGTC
>JBBPJQ010000742.1:3227-17255 GCA_038088795.1 Boletus rex-veris
AGTGCTGTGTCATGAACGGACAGTCCCCACTCGTTCCGAGCCAAAAAAACGTTTTCAGTGAGGACGACATGGTTGTAGGTACTTGAACTTCCGGCGTAATACGCTGAGTCTTTTGAAACCACACCATGAGGACTTGTTTGCTCACAATAATTGTACTCACCTGGATGATATGACTCGGGGTTATTGTTATCCGAACCTATAAGGCATGTTTGCCGGGGCGAGGTGTAATATGAAGTACTAACGCTGCAGAGACCCACGTCAAAGCGGCGTGAACATGCTGTCGATGTAAACGTCAGGACTCATCCTGCACTCTAGTTGTATCTCCGGCCATACTGACCCTCATCGGCTGCCTTCCGAACCCGTCCGCTGAGCAGGCCGCACGTACCCGTCTACAGCATGCCAGTGGAGCATGGTGGCGCTAGCGCCAGTGCCAATTGGAGTGTCACGCGCAAAGCCGTTGGAACACATCCATATAGTGGAAAGTAGTTGCTTTGATATTAGATAAGCACAGCCAACCGTACTATGGCCAGTGGAGTGCATCATGGGGCCCTCCACTGCATTCGCCACATTGACTCTTAGTGCACAAAGCTCAAGCGGGCGGAGGGTATAAAGAGGACCGTACAACGAGAGAATTCCTTCACTCGTACTCTCTGATTCTTCGTGCCTCACCTTGTCCGCTCTTCTCCCGCTAAGAAGGCATCTCTAAATAGAAACTCGACCCCCGTCGGCTCATGCACATGAACTCTTTCGTTTCAACCGTTCTCTCCTCGTACGCCGTCGTTTTCATCCTTTGACCTGCGCTCACATGTACATTCCCGTCATGTCTAGCATCCTCAATCGTCGGTCGATGGTTGCGCCCACGTTGCCACTCGACAAGTCCAACTTCACCCTCGATACCTCGGGTGTCGCCGGCGTCTTTGGTGGAGACGAAGCCGTGTCGGCCATGGCCACTGTCCATGTCTACGAAAACAGGCGGTGGCTAGGCTGGTACAACTCTCCAGGGTCGTATCAGATCGCCAAACGATACGGCCTTCTCGCAAAGTCAAGGTTTTTCGACGGCTTTTTCCCTGGTGTCCACACCGATCCTGCCACCTTGTTTGAATTGGATGGGTGGAAGGGCTCCAAGTTTAGAGCCGCCAACTCTGGTACCATCATCGAGGAGACTGGCCATTTGGCCGCTCTCTTCATGAAAGAGTGTGCTTCTTTGGAAGGAAAAAATGTAGAGGGGAGAAAAACACAGGCTGTTGGCGTTACGATCGCCGAACTCCACCACGTCCCTGCACCGCAGATGTGCCCCAAACGCATCAACGCGTACTCCCCTATCTTCGCCAGCATTCCTATCTCCGTCAGCATCGGCACCTGCGTCGCGTGTGGTGTTTTCGAAGATTGGTATTGTTTCTCGTTGATCCTCTTGGGCATCCTCACAAGCGGCATCTCCTGTCTCGTTATCGGCTCTGGAAAGTTCATATTCACCCATCCGGACCCCGCCAAGGGATCTCCACCTGGCGATGGCATCCTTAGTTCAGACAAGGAGATCGTCTTGCTCAAGGGTGCGGAGGGTGCCGTGAACTCGATCACCCGCGGCAGGTTCTCTCTCAGCTTCGCTAGCGAGCCCGCGTACAGGAACATCGGATGGTGCTCCGTCTTGCTCACTATCCAATTCATCGCCCAGCTACTCCTTATCCCCCAAGGTTCACTTTTTGGCCAAATCATGTTTGTCGCTTCACTCGCCGTCTCCTGGGGTTACAACTCGTGGTTATCCTCCTTGGACAAAGAGAAGATCCAACGGGACATTCTGCTCAACAGCGTTCTCGAGAAACCGGTCTTGACCAAGTATACTTTGGGCACCCGTACAGCTATGGTGATCTTCAGCCTCCTTGTCCTTCAACCTGAAGAACCCGCCAAAATTCTTGACGAACTCCTCCCCAATGACACCAAGGTCTGGAGGCAATGGAAGGAGACCATCGTGCGGCGCCTCCTCAACAAGGAGAAACTCGAGTTGGTTGACGCAGACTGGGAGTTGACCGGGTTCAGTCAACAGGAAAAGACTTTGCTCGAGACGCTGTATGGCGATGCTCAAGCAGCTTACGGTGGTTACGTCCAATATGCCGCTTCCAAGTGATCTATCTTCCGAGTGCCATTTTCGCGACTGACCGTTTTCTACCTATGCGACACCTTTTGTTTTTGCATCGATCGATCTACATCACCCGCCCCCGACCGCTCTTCGTGCCATCTCCCTTATGGTGATTATATTTCCGAGTTGTTACGCTTCCATCGTTCCGTGCGATTACTATGGCTTCGTTGCGCTACCAATGTGCCCTTGTTTCTGACGACCAGTCTTCGTTCGAGTTGATGTACCAGTTGTCTTGCGAATTCCAGTTGCTGTTCACAAAATTAGATCGGGTCATGGCCAGTGCAGTCTGACTGTGAATTTGTAGAGTCACGGGCTTTCTGGGGTACACAAAAACCACCACGTCAAAACCCCGGCGTAAGTTGCCAGGTTCCATTCAGGCTTATCCACTCGTGCTGTACCCTCGTTTCTGCCAGCTCTTTGGCCTGAACGTGAACGACCGGCATTCGGCCAGTCCTGGGCATGGAGAACATGACCGTAGCCCGCGTCAAAGGAGAGGGCACGAGACAAAAGTCGGTATTGTCCAGCCTCCATACTCCATGGAATACCCATCCTTTCATTTTCCGCCTTCCAATCGAAATCCTGGAAGACATCTTCATTCGGTGCGCTAGTGACTATCACTACAAACACGATGGTCGTCCCATATGGGCTGCGCCTAGTTGGGTCAACGTTTCATATGTTTGCCATCATTGGCGTCATGTCGCTCTGAACTGTCCAACCCTTTGGACCTACCTCTTCATCACGTCACGGCGGTGGAGAGAAGCGTTATTGGCCAGATCAAGGCAAGCATCGTTGAAGATATGCGGCAACCTCCTAGCTCTCCCTGATGAATCCCGGTGGTTGAAGATGGTGGAGACAGTGATGGACCATGTAGAACGCATACAAGAGCTACGCCTGAAACTTCCAGCCTCGTACACCACTCATCAGGTTCTTTCCAAGCTCTCCTCTCGCGCTCCTCGCTTGCAAAACCTGAAAATAATGGTCGCGGACTCATCTCTAGAATGGCCTTCATTACTTTTTGATGGAGACCCTCCAGCGCTACGTACACTCGAGCTCTCAGACTGTGCGGTGCCGTTATCTTCGTTCAAGCTGAACGCCTTGACGACTCTCGTTCTGCACGATGTTCCTGTTCGTTTTCGGCAAAACATAGAGGAGTTCCTAGCTGCGCTGGGCTGTATGCAAGACCTCGAGCATCTGTACCTCTATAACGCCATTAATAGCGGCACTGGCTTCCTCTCTAGCGCGGTGTTCGAGTACAAAAACAAGATCGAGTTACCCCATCTTTCTCGCTTCCTAATCAGCGCTCCTCTTTCGACGACTGTCGCATTGCTTTCTTGCATAAACTTTCCAATGAACACAGAAACCTGTCTAACATGTGGTTTGGAATCTAGTTCCTTTTCGGATAATTACGCCTTGCTTTGTTCGGTCCTCACACAGAGATACAGTGTGGATGAAGACCAGGCACTGTCTAGCCCAACAATTCTTTCATTGGTCATCCACGTCACTTATGGGTCCAGAGAGGCTAAACTCACCTTCAGTGAAAGCAAAATCGATTGCATGGACAGCGTGGACCAGTTATGGATCCCCAACTCTCTTCTCCGGATCCACTTGGTCCTGGAAGAAAACGACGCGAATCGCATCATCGGCAATATTTGTTGCTCCATGCCTTTGTCAAATGTTCAAAATCTTCTTGTCATCAATCCCCCATTTTCGCCAGCCTTTTGGAGGAGGATGCTGGGACATCTTCAAGATGTACGATACATCAAACTGACCTCGGGCAACATGCCAGATCTTTCCGTCCTCTCTCATACACATCTCACCGCGCTCGAGAATGAACAGAATCGCGCTGGTGTCACTGATGATCCAGGTCAAGATCGCGTTTTGGCACCGCGGCTGGAGGACTTGGTGCTCGAATGCATCACATTCTTGTCGGAAGGCGATTTCGATCAGGAAGAGCCTCCTATCACTCGTAACTGTCTTTTCGACGCACTCTCTACTCGCTCAGCACAAGGTCACCTCACCATGACTGAATGCTGGATTGGTGACTCTGATGATGGTCTTGACTTGGCTTTGGTGTGGGGTGATTGTGACGTTCGTGTAGTCTATGAGAGGGTGCATTCTAGTGAGGAAGAGGGTTCAAGTGATTTGGCCGGGAGGATGATGGAAGTCATTTAGAGCATTAGGATGATAATTGAGCCCCACAAGCTACGATGACGGTGATAGACTATAGAACACCTTATAAACTTTTTTACCGTTGGGCGGCGATTCTGACTTGTCAAAGCCTGCTATTACCTAGTCTGGGTCCCAGACTAGCTATTACCTACCACTATCATATCGACGCGCTCACTAACCGCCATGCTGCTCAAGGTCTCCCCACGTCTACGCGATGGGGCCGCCGGTTATATTTGCGTCCGTCTCGTCATGCGCAACAACCCCAACGTCGGCGGCGGCTCGATCGCCATTTACATTGCGTCCTCGGTCCTAGACTGTGGTCACCGGTCCTTCCACCTACAAGGTGCTCACCATCTCCCCGCGGTCTATGACATGTCAACATGCCACCTTCAACGTAAACGAGTAGTAGGTCTGACTCATTGACCTCGAAAGAGACCACATCACACCTTCATGTTCTTCTCGCATAGTATATGTTTCTCTCAATGCAGACGTTTACCGTTCTCATATGGCTCTCAAATAGATATATCCTCCCCTCACCCTCAACGTCAACACGCCGGACGTCGTCGCTGAATGCAACGCGTACCACGGGGCCGCCCATTGAGCTTTCTCTTGGCACTATAAGGCAGCTAGACGTGGATCTGATTGGATCCACTCAGGATGGAAAATTCGAGTTGTCTCCCCCCTTGGGTACGTTTTCTGCGACGTCGTTTGTGCCGTTACACCAGGTTCTGAGCGTCCTGCAGTGCGTGTCAAGTACAAAGAGTATATCACCCCTCTTCGGCCAGTCACGCTGTACGAATACGGCAAACCCCCCTAGGTAATGTACCATGCGAGGAAAGTGCTCGGTCAAGTGTCCTTTGCAGAACACCACAAAGGCCCCCTTGTGTTGTTGCGGTAGCTCACCCAGCATGGAAACACAAGTCTCCAGTTGGGAAAACTTGTACGTGTCGGCGGCAAACTATGATTGGGAATACATATATGAGAGTTTTTGCCTTTTCTGACTCCCTCTCAGGCTGCTCGCAGTTCCGACTCTTTGGCTCATTGCTAGCCATCGCGTGGCCACTCGGGTTGGTTCAGCGCAAGGTTTTCGTTGACTTCCCTGCGTCTTTCAAGACCGCCGCTCATCCTTTGGCATTTCCACCATTACTCCCAAAAATGACGCAGAAATTCGAGCTGAGATGTATTGACAAGTGGTTGGTGGGACACCGCAGGAAATCCCAGAAATTTGTGTGGCGCATAGCCCCGTGAATTATGCGGACTAGAACACCGTTAGGAGAGGCAAGGGTACATCTCGACAAACCTCAATGACGAAGTTGGCTGTGCAGCCTTGCATGATGATAATCAGAGCTGTCCATCTGTTTTCGACCAACGAAACGTGGTCGATGCCTCCATCGAGCAGATTCATGGATTATACCCTGTTTACTAGGTACCTCTCGCATTCGATCACTGCCTTTCAGAAGATTGTTTCAGGAAACAATGCCGTTCCGGCGCGGCAGTGGCAGTGCTTGCAGCTCGGTAAATCCTCACTGACACTGACAGTCTACAGAAGATGACAGCCTCCAACTTACTCGATGACATTGAGCGGTGTCTGTCAACTGATGTTTGTGTCGAAATGTGTCGAGGATGGTTCTAATGCCGTATCCATCTAGCCATTTCCCTTCGTTTAGCACTGGGCAAGCCAATCAGTTGTTCAGCGCTCAGGGATCGTGCAAAAGCGCGGTCGAAAATTTTACGTTCTGAAACCGCTGGACGGACAGGGCCCCGTAATTCAAGCTGGCACGATTAGTGAGCTCCCATCCGTTGGTAACCTCACAATTAAGGAAATTACCTGATATTTGCGGCCCTAGTGTCACAGTCTGGTGCAGAACGCGGCGCGCCATTCACTCCGGCTGCCCGAGTCGTTGGCAAGACAATGATGGTACCCGACAGTAGCGGATGGTCCGCCTACACATTTTAAATGACAGTTTTAGGGTCGCCATTATAAAACGCCAAGCAAGAGACTGAGATGCACACGAATGCTTCACTCTCCAAGCCGTCCACGAGATTACCATGTTTCCTCCGAAAGCTCTTCTGTCACTGCTCTTCATTTCCTTGACTGGCGTGGATGCAAGTCCTCTCAGTCGCCGTAACGGCAAGGCCACGCTTGGCTTTGCGACAAAGTTTAACGAGCCTGGAAACCTCAACTTCGTAGAGCGGGACCGCGCTCATGTGCAGTCCATGAAACAGGGTAATGGGCTCGGAAAACGAACACCAGTTATTACCACAAACACCGGGATGAACTACACGGTCCAGGTTGGCGTTGGCAGCCCTCCAACCAATTGTACGTGGATCGTTCGTCTGTATACTATGTATGGGCGTCTCAAGTTGTACATCGGATCGCAGACACGCTTCTCCTCGATACTGCCACTTCACTCACATGGGTAGGTGCTCATAAGAAATACGTCGCGACTGAAAGCAGTCACGACACGGGGCACCGTGTTGTATGTCATTGTTTCACCTCGAAAGCTCGCACCTGACTTCTGGTGATGCTAGTCCGCGGCTTACTCGTATGGAACCTTTTCTGGGGAAGAGTGGATGGATACTATCACACTCAGCCCCGACCTGGTAGTCAACCAACAATCCATCGGTGTAGCCACCCAGGCCACCGGTTTTGTTCCTGACGTTGATGGTTATCTCGGCCTTGGCCCTCTCGACTTGACAGAAAATCATGTCGACGGTGAGAGCACGGTCCCTACGGTAATGGACAACCTTTGTTCCCAAGGAACGATTTCAGAGGAGGTGCTTGGAATCTACTTCAAGCCAGATGTCCATCTCGGGGAGCTCACGTTTGGCGGCTATGATGAGTCCGCCATACAAGGACCTATGTCGTACTTTCCGGTGACGACGACCTCGCCTGCATCGGAATACTGGGGTACCAACTTATCAATCGACTATGGTGAAGACACCATCATGTCCTTGAGCGCTGGTATCTTCGACACTGGTAGTGCCTTCATCTTCGTCCCCACCGGTGAGTGACACAGCGAGACCGAACGATTGATATCAAGTACTGACGTGCACTCGCAGATGTATTCGAGAAGTACATGGCCAAGACTGGCGCTACCAAGGACGCTGCTACTGGTCTCCTCACGATCACCTCTGAACAATATGATACCCTGGAGCAGCTTGTGTTTCATATTGGTCATGTACCGTTCGTATTGACTCCCAACGCGCAAATCTGGCCTCGTTCCCGCAACTATGTCTTTGGAGGCAGCCCTGATAAGATCTACCTTGTTGTTGCCGATTTTAAAGGCTATGCTAAGCCTGGGTTCGAATTTGTCTTGGGGTATACCTTCCTGTACGTCTACATCCTCTTTGTTCCTCGAATGTATAGATCATCAGTGGTGCTTATGCGTGTTGCTACTTGACAGTGAGCGTTACTACAGCGTGTTCGACACTCCCAACAACAGGATCGGCCTTGCTCCCACCAACTACACCCATGCTGAGCTCAGCTAGTGGTGGTTCTGATCACGAAAGGTCTGATTTGTTGTCTCGTGTAGTTGTCGTCTATGATCATGTACCCGTTATACCCCTTAAAATAACCACTCCTGCACCCTTCCCGGCACAATTAAGAATCGAAGCACTTCCAATGGAATGATAACAGTGTCACGCCCGTGATCTGGTGGGGCCAAAAAGTCTATCCACATGATGAACATGTGGTCTGTGTGCAGGCACTAGTCTCGAGCCAGCCGTTTTGGGTGCTTACCGGAACAGCGGAATGTCACGAAGCGACCGAAATTAGACACCCGCTTACTAGAGCGTTTGGTTCGAGAATAGGCAGCCACATTATACACCAGCCCACCTTTTGACAAGGTTGGAAGTGAAAAAGCACTCAGGGAACGGGGTGCCGATTCCTGAGCGCAATGCCCACACCAACCGTGTCGATCCAAGAAGAATGACAGCTCAGGAACTGTCCACCCTTGCGCTTGGCGCATATTAAGACATAGGACCAGTCAATGCCTTGCAACGCTCGAGGTCTGCTTAATGCGTCCGTTTCGCGTCGCTTTGTCACTGACATTGTAGAAGCACTCACGTGCATCCCACTCTCGTTTGGCACCTAACTAGGCTGGAAACCCCACCTTGGTCTTCCCACCCGCAGTCTAATATGCAAGGTATTCTCCACTGCTGTCGGGCCACCAGGCCATGCACATCCGGCCCCACCGCGACCGCCCTGGCAGGATTTTTATTGTCCCACCCAACTTCGTGGTCGGCTCGAGTGTGACGCGACGGTCGGCACACAGCAGACGTTCCCCATGCAGCTGCGAGCGCGAACCACGGTAGAGGCGTGAACCCGACAGGCGGAAGTATCCACTTGCACAGGATGAGCGTGTGCAATGTCTGCAAACACGACAGCACATCAAAGTCAACTCCATGACAAGAAATGTGGATGGAAGGGAGGCATGTACGTACTTTGACGTGCCAACTGAGTCACGCTCGAGGGCCAGATCTCTCAGTCAGCGCTTCAGCATTTAGACAACGCTATACAACCATGCACGTTGGCGGTCGTGGAATACAAGAATGTTTCCGAACGTTGGCCGGTCTTCTCCTTGTCTGGAACTTGGAAATGACGCTGTCGAGGTGGCACCGCGTTTCAGAACATCATGGCTTGAGTAAACTCCACCAATAACGGGGACAAATACCTACGTAGCGATGTTCAGGATCAGCCGCCTCGGAGATCCACGCACTGCTCACCCGGAAACTTAGAAACACAAAGCGCTCGCATATCGTGCGAATCATATAGCCACTACCCGAACTTCCTCTTCCGCGCCTCCCGGTGCCTTCGAGTCCCTCGCGCACGGTATGTCACAGGATTGGTTCGATTTATCCAAAGGCGAAAGCCTCTGGTAATGCGGTAACGATTGCCAACTGAGACTCCGTTGAGCCTCTCCATTACAACTGATGAGCACGTGTGCTTTGGCAGCAACCGGGACGCTTTGATGTTCGGAATGAATTGTCATCACATCGCGGATGTGGACGTTGGCGACTCAATAGTGTGGACTCGGTGTTCACAATCGTCAAATATGGCATGATGGTCGGTGTAAACAACCTTCGCTGTTGCACTTAAATACCCCAGTGCCCACCCGTCTTTACCACCTCAATCGCGTCTTGCCATTGCTGCTACGCAGTCTCGCACAGTATCTGTACTATCCGAAATGTGTAAGTCGCCAAGGAGTTATCGTGACACGAACGTTGATCTCTCTTCTAGTGTCCCGCCCTTCCTTCTGGTCGTTGAATGCTACCAATGGTCGTCGGCACTCGACTCCATCTATACCAACATACGATGTGCTGACCATAGCCCCATCCCTCATCGAAAACCAGGCTATTGGACAACAGTTGATATTACCCAACCTCTATACCCAACGGAGTTCCTTCTACAATCCCACCTTTAAGCTCCCCAACGAAACCCTACAAGACATATTTATCCACTGCGCTCGTGACTATTACAACGAGGAATCGGAGTCCCGGTACGATCTCGTTCCACCCAAGTGGATCAATGTTACCTACGTTTGCTGTCGTTGGCGTAATGTTGCTGTAAACTGTCCAACGCTTTGGACCTATCTTTCCACTATGCCACAGCGCTGGACAAAAGAGTTTTTAGCCAGGTCGAAGCAAGCGCCATTGAGGATACAGATACGCATCATGGTTCCAAATGGCCAATGGATGAACTCTACCATCGAGAAAGTGATGGACCACGTTGAACGTATCCAGGAGCTTCATCTTGGCTTTCCGGGCGTCTACGCCCACACGATTCTTTCCAAACTTTCCTCACACGCTCCTCGCCTGCAATACTTGAAAATCTCCATGGAGGGCCCTCTTCCCAGACAGTCATTCGTGCTTTTCGACGGGAATACCCCAGTCCTCCGTACCCTCGATCTCTCAAATTGTCCGATGCAATTACCTTACTTGAGTCTGAGTGCTCTGGAAACTCTCAACCTATCTGGCGAGGGTCGTGTTCAATATAACATGGGGAATTTCTTGGCCGTGTTGAGGTGTACGAAAAGCCTCTCACATCTGCATCTCGAGCACATCTTTCCTAGCTGCCGGGGGTTCATCTATAGTGCAACATTTGATGTCTTCCAAAAGATCAAGCTACCTCATCTTTCTCGGCTCTGCATCACTGCCCCGGTTTCCGCGGTCATTGCTTTGCTGTCTTGCACAAAATTTCCATTGAAGGCAGAAGTCTACCTACATTGTTGTTCCCGAGATCAACCCTCCGTTGATGTCGATGATTACACCCTGCTTGCTTCGGTGCTTGCACAGAGATATAGCGGGTGCGAAGATCACGAGTCGTCGATCTCAACAATTCGTTCATTGGACATCGAATTCGCCATGCAGAGATCAAGACTCATCTGTTGCAGCCAGTTGGAACACAATGGCGATTCTTGCCCTTCCACCGGACACTTGGATTTTAGTTGCGACTTTCCTCTTCATAGCTCCTTGCAAAACTTGAGGGTCGCGTTGGATCGCGTCATAAGTGACATATGCTGTTCTTTACCCTTGAAACATGTTCAGAGTCTTCGCGTTGTCAGACCCCCAACCTCACGGGACTTTTGGACGCGTATCCTTGGACATCTTCAAGGTTTACGCTACATCACGCTGAGTGAAGGCAACATGCACAACATAGATGCCCTACTCTTTCCTGGACCTCGCTGGCATAGTCGCACGGACAACCAGAACGGACGAGGTCGAAGTCGGATTTTCACGTTGGAGGAGCTGGAGCTGGATAAGAACACACTGTCTCGCTACGACGCGCTCTTGCCTTGCATAAAGTCTCTCCGACCCACCCTGAATATTCGGATTGTGAACTGATCAAACTACGTCGCGTTTGTGCAATACGTTCATTCATTGTATTTACTATACACGCTAAAGATGGTTTCGAATATCGAGTACGTAGGGGTGTTATATGAGGGGAGGCTGTCTGTAATACGTATACTTGTATGTACAAAGACATAAGAGAAATGTGATATTCATGAATGGTCATTGGTATAGGCGGGATGAGGATGTACACGACAGACTTGACGTTCGGACGTGCTTAAGGCGTTCGCTGGAAGGGCGAAGCCGTGAGACTAGGGTTGACAGGCAGGACGTGATGGTGAGAGATACAACCCTCGACAGTGAGTCATGCTTGACTGGTGACTACCAGTCTGTCCGTTGACGCGTCCATCTGATGTGATCCATGAATATACGATAGGCAACAGATTGGGTGAATGGGTCACAAGGGGGGAGATCAGAAGCGGTCGCGACTCCAGGCTGGCAGAGTTGGGTTGGACTTACCTGCGCCGCTATTATTAGGTTTAGTCTGGAGACCAGATCGTCTGCATGAGACAAGCCGTCTACAGTCATGTGTACGACAGGACCGTTCGATGTGCTGAGCGCACGACCATTCCTCTTGCTCCTGGTTATTCTGGAAAGCAGATCGTGACTTGCCACCCTAGTAGTTGTGCAAGAAGTTGGAACGTGGATTGAGGGGCTCTGAAATTCGACAGAATCCCTGTACATAGAAATTGCATCGTAAGTCCAACATTTCGTTCATTGGTCATCAACCTTATAGGCCCCAGGGCGTTCAGCTCATTGGAACGTGATTGCGATTCTTTCGGCCTCATGATACGACAGGACTGGGGCTGCAACGCCCCCCTCAAAATCAAAGTTTGTTGGTTCGTCACGGTCAGATACGAGACGCGGTTTGGATTGCATCCTGGGTGACATCTCTTCCTTTGTCCCCCTGGTGGATGTTCAGAGTGTTCACGTCGTCGAACCCCCAGTCTTGCCTGCCATTTGGAGAGTGCGTTGGGACATCTTCAGAATCTACGGTACCTCAAGCTGCGCTGTGGCGAACTGCCAGATCTTGTGCCCGTGCTCTCCCTCACAGATCTCACTACTTCTGAAGGCACAGGGGGTCAAGGTGGACACACTAATCGAAGTCCAGATCGGATGCTTGCACCAGCTTTGGAGGAGTTGGAGCTCGATGACATTTCCTTTCGGAAGATCTGAACCATATCACATTCAAGCAAGTGTGTATATTCTTTCTGCACCTACGTAGCTAAAACAGATCAGATATCAGATCTTCAGAGACGAACATTGGACAAACCTCAGGCTATATGAATTTCCAGGTGATCACGGCGAATCAACTCGGAGATCGTCGGACCACTGAACGTTGAACGCCGCCTGCGCATCCTCACAAAGCAGCTACAACAAATTCTTGTCCTGCTCTGTAAACGCGTTATGTTACTCGAGTGCATACTGTATACCATTGGTTATTTCCGACCCAGCCATTTTGGTTGACATATGAACACAATGTCTTTGGTACACCGAATCAAAGCCGTATGGGTGATCTCGAGCTTCTACTTGCAAGTTGCAGCTGATAGACCGACATCCAGTGTAGTTCAATCCCCCACTGAATTAGCACTTTTTCATGCAGTGACAATGACGGCCAAAACCACCTTCTCCCATGCAGTGTCGAGGCTAGAGGGAATAATTGCGTGAATGGTCGTCGATTACGCCAGTTCGTGCAATGAATAGGAGTGGAAACTATAATAGATGCGGCATGTACTGTGTCAAGTCGAATCTGAGCCCATATCGGAGAGACATGGGTACAACTATGGCTTCTCTAGATCCACAAGGGGTCCAGAGCACTGTTCGTAAATGCATGCAAAATGCATGCCTGTGGGGAATGAGACTCCGAGGAGGATAGCAGTCTCAGGCTGGATGTTTGGCACACAAACAACACGTTGCACTCTCTGCCTTTCCGAACCTCTCAGTACTGCTATCATGGAGAGTTTAGACCCGTCTGTCCTTGGCAAGTCTCTATTGTTATAACATTCGGTTTTCTCACCAGTGAGCTTCAGCAGCAGCACCGATAGTTATAGCTTCGTCTATGCCAATACCCGACATGGCAGTCGCAGCCCAAGCCCGCCGTGTCGATGAAGAGATCGATAAACAAATACGCTTATTATGTGACCTGCAAACCCAAAGAAATTCCTTTTTGCCCATTTCTCGCCTCCCAACCGAGACTCTGGCAGCCATATTCATCTACTCCGCTCGCGATTATCATAGCACCCACAGCGGTTATCCCATTCGGACTGTGCCTGATTGGGTCAATGTCTCGTACGTTTGCCGCCATTGGCGCAATGTGACTCTGAATTGTGCAACTCTTTGGAGCTACCTTTTTATCGCGTCCCCACGCTGGACAGAGGAATTATTGGCCAGGTCGAAGCAAGCATCATTAAAGCTACGCGCTGATCTTGATGTATTTCCGAGTCGTAGAGGCAGAGATGATCGAGGGTTGTGCTTTGTGAGACGAGTAATGAACCACATGGAACGTATCCAAGAGCTCCACATCGACCTTCCGCACTCTTTTAAAGATCGCTTTCTTTCCTCGCCTGCTCCTTGCCTGCAAAACCTAAAGATCTCGGTCGGGTACCAGAACGAGCCCTCACAGGAGTTCTCAGCGCTCTTCGACGGCGACACACCAGCCCTCCGTACCCTCGAGCTTTCACATTGTCCAGTGCCATGGCATTCATTCACGCTGAATGGTTTGACAACTCTCAATCTCTGCTCTGTTCCTTCTCAGTGTCAGCAGAATATGGTAGAGTTCTTGGCTACGTTAAGCTGTGTGCAAGATTTGAGGCATCTATACCTTAAAGATGCCCTTGCTAGCACTGCTGGTTTCCTCTCTAGCACGGAGTTCC
>JBBPJQ010000743.1:0-17229 GCA_038088795.1 Boletus rex-veris
AGCATGCATTGCCGACTTTGGTCTATCGATGTTGTTGACCGAACTTGGTGCATCGACGTTCGCCACGTCCTTCCATGCACGGGGCACCTTACGATGGACAGCTCCTGAGTTACTTGACCTCGAAGTGCCCGAGGATGACGTTGATGACGACTCACCACGCGTGTCGGCCACGACACAGAGCGACGTGTATTCGTTCGGGAGCATTATGTTCCAGGTCCGTCTGACCCACTCCCTTCCACGCAGCGGACTGCACGTTCTCATATGCGTGTTGGACAGATTCTGAGTGGCAAGGTGCCTTACCATTATTACAGGCGCGAAGCACAGGTCTTGCATGCAATATCAAAAGGGAAGACACCGAGACGGCCGAGCAGCGCGCTTGTCACGGAACGTCGATGGATGTTCATACAACAGTGTTGGTCTACCGTGGATACTCGGCGTCGTCCTTTGAGCGAGAAGATCGCGGAATTTACCGGAGAGGAGCTTGCTGGTCATCGACCGCAGGAAATAGTCGCGCCTCCGCAGGTCGAGGACGCCGACGCACGGCCTCGCACGCGCGTCCTGGTCGAATCTACCGCAACACCTCCACACCTTCCACCGGATGAGACACCAGCCCCAGCTCCCACTCCGTACCGACCATCGCACTTTTATTACCGACCACGGGAAATTGTGGCGCCCGAGGACGGTGTCGACCCATGGCGTCGCACGCACATACCGGTCGAATCTACTGCAACACGCCCGCACCCGCCACCGGACGACCTCAGGTCCAACCCTGCAAGGCCGCCACTCGGATATTTTCGCCAACGTTCCCGCTCGACAAATAGTATTCCCAACATCATCGTTGAGTCGCCCGTGAGTACCATCCGTTTCCGCACGTGTGTAGCACTCACAAAGTTTGCTGTCTGCATGTGTGCGGTCATGCAGTCCGAACCTGAGACAACTGGGCCCGAGTCACCGGAGCTTGGGTCACCGAAGCCTTTGAGCCCCGAGATCGCTGATCTACCATTGCTGCAGGCCAATATTGACCGGCGCCTGGGGATCGGTGTCACCGAACCTAAGACGATCAGGTTAGAGTTAGATACACCACTCGTGAGCCCCGGGTTTGATTATTGATTGTTGCAACTGCCCGACTCTTCAAACGACACCGTCCGAACTCCCTGGGTATCTTCTAGCCCCTGGCGACCAGGCATTATTCCTCCAACTGGAAACGGCTTTACGTCCACGTCCAATGTCAAGTCCAATCCCCAAGGTGACCACCATCGCACTCATTCCGATCCCTCTCCCAATCCGAAATCGAACCTAGATCTGGATCGGTCTCAGAACGGCTTCGTACGGACCCGCACGCAGAACGTGTCGACGTCGATGGGACGTACGGTGCGAGTGGGTGGTACGCAAGAGGCTGTGGCCTACCCGGCATACCCAGCACCACCGGGCGTGAAGTACTCGGCACCGTCTGTTCGTCGCCCAGACCACAAGAATAGGGGCAGGGATCGGGAGTGGGTCCAAGATCGAGATAGAGACAGAGACAAGGAGCAGGGCCTCAGGAATGCGCGGCTTGACGAGAAGATGACACCACCGCCCGCACCGCTGCAACGACCCATCCCGCTTTTTGATTCAGACGAGGAATTGACACGATCTCCTGGGCCTCTCCAACGACCTATCTCGCGTTTCGATTCCGAGTCTGACGAGGCAATCGACGAGGAACTGACGCGATCGCCTGCACCGCTCCAGCGACCCTTCTATGATGCAGACGAAGCATTGTGGCTGTACAGGAGAGGGGTCAGGAGTCAGGAACAGAGAGGTCGAGCAGAGCGGGGCGGAGAACACTAGTGTAAGCTTCACACATAACGGGGTTGCATTCCACTAGCGGCTCCTTGGATTTCCCCTCCCTTTTTTTCCCTGTTGTGGTCTAAGTACATCCAGTTGTTCATGTTGTTGTCATGACTTGCTTTCGTTTGTTTGCTTTCTGGTCGATGAGTATATCATGTTCTCCTCCGCGGCGTGTATTGTTCTCAGTAGTGACTCCGGAGGTATGTGTCCGCTCTGAGAGCTTGTAACAGTTTCCAATATGTGTCATTCAGTTTGGCCAATTATTTATGGATAACATGCTATTGCTGCTTTCGATGGTATGCTATGTACAAAGCACACATACACCCCACTCGTGACTGGGCCAATATATGAGTCCTGTTCACCACAAAGATCGCCGTCAACGGCAGCATGTCACTGCTCAGCTCGCCCCGTACTCGCCCCGTTTGATCGCCCAGTGGCCAATCCGTTCGTCTCAGTGGGACACCGCGATCTTGTCGAGCGTCAACACGACGCGCGTGAGGTCCTCGGACCTGCTAAACGCGCGAAGCAAGCATGGCGGGTGGGTAAGTTTTGACGTCTTGGGTACAGTATCGACGTGGATATGCTACACTCGACCTCAGAGTCGAAGCCAGCAGTCTCAGACCAGCGACGTGTGGACTCACGTAGAATCCGTCGCATAGGTGCTAATCGTCAGGTGAATGTTTAGGCGGCGTTGTATTCTTCTTTCTATTGTCTTTGTTATGCGATCGCTTCCATGTACTCTTGGTCTCCTAGAACAGCCTACTGTAAACAACAACTTACAAGTACTCACCACTGTCCCGTATACATCATTCAGCGACTGACGACACGCTTTGCTCGACGATCGTACATTTGCTTGTTCAAAAAGGTGTAATACCAAACATGCACATTCGATCGTGCAAGAGGTATTGGCATCTCTACAACCCACTCCGGTCCACTGTGAGCATCCTCAGGTACATATTCGCCGCCTCTCGACTCCATTCGTGTGCCCGTGTCAGCATCCGACTCGGCCACTGCTTCTGCGCAAGCCGGTGACACGGCCGAGCAGCGACGTACTCTTGACGGCGAGCCTTGTGGTGAATAAGTCTGTGCAATGACTTCTCACAGAGATTGCGCGTGTTGCCTTGCCGGTTGTTTGTTCAAGTCTTGGTCTGTTTTCGCATTGTTGCCTAAAATTACTAAAATGCCCACAGCTTCGAGCAAGCCAACAATGTCCCATCAAGCTGAGGTATAACCGGTGTGGCACAACACAACAACGTGTTATGATGCACGCATCCAATAGGTACGGGTGCCGTTTCATTGTCTGAGCTTATGTTGATTGCTGCTGTAGCGGACGCTTTCCGAATGATCTCACCGATCAGGTTACTCGGGACGGTCATGATCCAGTCGCATCTGGTGGATTTGCGGATATCTATCGGGGGGTGCTTCAAGACAATGGACGGTCCATCAGGGTGTGCTTCCATTTTCCGTTCATCAAAACATTTCGCTGACACTGTCACCGCAGGTTGCCATCAAAGCTATCAAAACTTATTCGGGTGAGGATGTCAAAATTTCCAAGAAAAAAAAGGTAATGTTCACTCTCAACTGACTTGTTCAGAATACTCTCCAGTGGGACTGACCCGCGAATCTCAGCGTCTTTGGCGGGAGATCAAAGTGTGGCTGGACCTCAGACATGACAACGTTTTACCGCTCCTCGGTACTACCATGGGTTTCGGCCAATTCCCTGCCATGGTGTGTCCTTGGGTGGAGAATGGCGTACTAACGTCCTATCTTGAGGGCCGTTATGATAGCCTTTCTGTGATCGAGATTCTTGGTCTTGTAAGTCCCTCGGTGACCTCCGAGTTGTTGTGGGGAACCCTGACCCTAGTCCCTATAGCTCAACAGCGTTGCCTCTGGCCTGCAGTATCGTGAGTGCGTTACATTGGGTCACATCCTCTACTGCCAATTCTAACCTGCATCTCTTGCCTTGGTAGTCCATTCACGTTCTGTCGTGCACGGCGACCTATCGGGCGTACGTATCGTCATACTATAATCATGTTACACCGTTGACCTATACTCTCCAGTCGAATGTTCTCATTCATGAAGGCGGAAGAGCATGCATCGCCGACTTTGGTCTATCGATGTTATTGACCGAACTTGGGGCATCGACGTTCGCCACGTCCTTTCATGCACGAGGCACCTTGCGCTGGATGGCTCCCGAGTTACTTGACCTCGAAGTGCCCAAGGATGACGTGGTTGAGGACTCGTCACGCGTGGGGCCCACGACCCAGAGTGACGTGTATTCGTTTGGGAGTATTATGTTACAGGTACGTCAGACCCACCCCCGTCTATGCCCCGGACTGTACGTTCTCATGCGAGTGTTGGACAGATTCTGAGTGGCAAGCCGCCCTACCATTATTACAAGCGGGAAGGGCAGGTCTTGCATGCAATATCAAAAGGGATGATGCCGGAACGGCCGGGGACTTCGCTGGTCACGGAGCGTCGGTGGTTGCTCATACAACGGTGCTGGTCCACCGTGGATATCACTCGATCGCGCCCTTCGAGTGAGGAAATCCTGGAGTTCATCGAACAAGAGCATGCTCATTACCAATCATGGGAGTTCGTGGCGTACCTCGGGGATAGTGCAATGAAGGCAAAACATCACAGTGATGCTATTTCCCATTACTCGGCTGCATTAGCCCTTCATTCAACCGTGCCATCCAGTCTCTTCGTCAAGCGAAGCAAGGCGTACGTAGCAAGTGGTTTGTGGGAGGCAGCGTTGAATGACGCAAACAAGGTTTGTCTCTGCGTGTCATGCAAACCAGTCCTCGTTGATAGATCATAATCAGGTGACCGAGCTTGATCCATCGTCCCCATGGGGTTACGAGAGAAAGCATGCAGCATTACACAAGGCGGGAGACTATACAAACGCAATCCAAGCATTCGAGACAATGCTGTCGAACATCTCGCAATCACCCGATCCGGAGATTCGCGGTGAGGGTATCGACATCATGCTAACGTTCACCTATTGATCTTCTCTCCTAGGGCTTTACCATCGGTACACAAATCCAAGCGAGACGAGAGTGGTGATCCGGACCACTGTTCAGGATACCATTCGTGACTCTCCACGGGTGCTTATTAACACTATCTCCGGCCGCCTTGTGGATAAATCGGAACACGACTCCGCACCGGAATCCCTCCCGGTTTTTAACCGGCTAATCTCCTCCATGACGACCAACATCGATCATGCCCGCATCGAGCAGGACATTGCACAGTACTATTGTTATGCCATGTTCTCGCACAAGTGGGACGACAACGAACCCTCGTTCGAGAAAGTCAAAGACACCGTGGTTTATGATCTCGAGTCGTCTCCCACCAACGACAAGCTTCAAAAGTTTTGCAAGATTGTGCGGGATGCCGGACTTCACTGGGCATGGAGCGATACATGTTGCATCAATAGAGCAGATCACATCGTGCTCCAAGAAGCCCTAGCTTCCGCGTTCAAGTGGTACCAAGGTTCTGCTCAGACGCTTGTTTTACTCCGTGGAGTTCGCACTCCGTCGCAGCGCGGGGATCTTGTGCAGAGCATTTGGAACTCTCGCATCTGGGCATTCCAAGAATACCATGCCTCTAAGGTGGTCCGGTTTTACAATGAAGACTGGTCACTCTACTTGAACCTCGACATTCCCAACCACAAGGAGTCACCCGAAATTCTCTCGGAGATGGAGGAGGCAACGGGCATGTCGGTGCAAACCTTGATGGCCCTCCACCCTGGCTTAAATGATATACGGGAGAAGCTATATCTAGCTTCCACACGACAGACGACTCTATTGGAGGATGAGGCATATGCACTGCTTGGGATATTTTCTATCTCCTTGCCGGTGGTGTACGGCGAGGGGAACCAGGCGCTTGGACGACTACTGTCGCAGCTTGTCACGAGCTCGGGAGACGCGAGCATTCTCGCATGGACTGGGAAATCAGGCAGCTTTAACAGCTGTCTCCCAGCCCGCATCAGTGTGTTCAGCCAGCCGTTGACCTCACACATCCCGCCGGCCAGCGAAATGGAGAACATCACTGCCCGATTTCGCAAATCGTCGCTGAACCTCAAATCGGTCAACGAATTATATGACCGACTTGACCAGCTTCCTGTTCCATCTTTCTTGGGAAAACGGATGAGACTCCCATGCATTAGTTTCAAACTCGGGACATTGTCGGTTTCTCCGAGCAGGTCGGAACGAGTATTCCGTGCACGGACTCCCTTACTCGGGACAGTGGAAATTCGGACAGAGGAGGATCTCTCTCGATTCAACCGTCTATACCTCGTTCACCCCTGGATTGACTTTCTCCTCGACGGGCAGGTTGTCGGAAGTGTATTGGAGAGTCCCGTGGAGAACACAGACTCAGACGATCAATCTTCTACGATAGATGAGCTGTCTTTGCTCCCAGGTCCTCCCACCCTTGCAGCACCGCGTTCACGTGTGGCGCAGCTCGCCTCCCGCATTCGGCTGTTGTTTGGTAGACGGGCAGCCCCATTCCCTGGAGATGACGCACGTGTTCGGTCACCGTCACTTCTATCGGAGACGGACAAAATGATATTTGCGTTCCGAATGCTTGCTCTCCTGACTCAACCGTTTGGCGCGCTGTTGCTCGCACCCAGCAGCGATGCGCCGGCATACAGGAGGGTCGCTACAGAGAGTCTGATTACTGTCCAGGTTGAGGAGATCACTCCGGCGGTGTTGAACAAGCTGATAGAGGGTGTGTCTGTATTGGATGTACTTTGACGACGGCAGTTGCGTACATGACACTCGTGCGTACGAGTTGCAATCATTTCCATTTCCCAGCTTGTCCTAGCAGTGCCCTAGGTGTTAGGTTTTGCGATCATGATGGACAGTTCGAGATCGTCGTGTTGCGTGCATTGGAACGCCCGCTTGTGTCATCGTTCGTTGGTCTCACTCTTCTTGTTTCATCCTCTGATTTCCTTACAAGTGCACTGTTGTCTACATATCACCGTACAAATGCAACTCCGTCTTTGTGTATATTCACCACCTCTCATGTTGATCAACCCTTATTCGTGGTTACACTCTGACCAACATCGGAAGTAGCGTCGAAACTAGGGACGTACCAGCCACGGCGGTACCAAGGTACACAGGCTCTGGCTCACTAACGACGACAACGTTGGAAGCCTAGGCCCTAGGGGCATAATCTGGACGAGCAGACGACGACGACAAGTCTTGACAGGAATTGCAAAGCTAAAGCGAGTCTGAACAAGCTTTCAATGAACGTCATGGATGGTGAAGGATCGCTATATGACCCAGCTCAAGAATAGCTAGGTGATGGAAGGTGTCGACGTCGATGGGTAGACAGTGCCATTGGAGACTCGACCCACGAGACGTGGGTACAAGTCGGCGCCACAGTTGGTCAACTTGGATGATCGGCAGACTCCGGAACGGGATAACATGGGAGACGGATTCGTTGTTTGTTGCCCAAGTTCGACGTCCCACAGCTGCTTACATAAAATCCTACTGATAGCACTACAATATCGTGAGTGCACCAGATCGTTTTACATCTGGAGCACTGCCAATTCTGAGCAACGTGTTCTTCAGTCCATTCACGTTCTATCGTGCATGGCGACCTCTCTGGCGTGTGTATCAACACACTCACATATATTCACGCTATTATTCCATTGACTCGCACTCATAGACAAACGTTCTCATTTGCGAAAATGAGAGAGCCTATATTTCCGACTATGGCCTTTCGATGTTATTGACTGAACTCGGGGGATCAACGTTCGCCACGCCCTTCCATGTATGGGGTACACTACGTTGGACAGCTCCCGAGTTACTTGACCTCGAGATACCCGAGGATGACACGGATGAGGAATCTTCACGCGTGGCTCCCACGACACAGAGTGACGTGTATTCATTTGGAAGCATCATGTTGCAGGTCTGTGGAACCACTCTCCTCCCCTCCGTATCACGCCTTACTCGCTTACACGCGCGTTGGACAGGCTCTGAGCGGCAAGGTGCCGTACCATTATTACAAGCACGAACTGCAGGTCTTGTATGCAATATCAAAAGGGAAGACTCCGCTGCGGCCAAGCAGTATCGTCGGTTGGCTGATCACGGAGCGTGAATGGATGTTCATACAGCAGTGTTGGTCTACCGTGAATATCACTCGGTCGCGCCCTTCGAGTGAAGAGATCGTGGAGTTCACTGAACCTGAACGGCGGTTTGCTGATTGGCATTCGTCGGCGCCCTCTTTTCCCAAGTGCTTCGACCACATACAGTTCCAACTTTGTAGGAAGGACGTTGGTCGACGGACTGGGGAATTGACTTGCCAGGACGTCTCAGCCGCCTCACTATCACAGCCGCCACCAGAGGACAACAACAGGGTTTATGAAATCAACATCGAGCCACACGTGAGCTCTCCCATTCTTGCACATACACTACACTTACAAAGTTTTCCCTCTGCGCGTGTACACAGGGGCAGTCTGCCCCCTCATCATCCACCTCCAACGCTGAGTCCAGATCTAAAAGGGACAATGGTTCGCACCTTCTTCGCACGGATGATGGTCTCTCCTCCAACTGGAACTCGAAACCAGATCCGCATCAGTCCCAGTGTACACAATCTGACAACGCGAGCTTGCCAGTTGCAACGGACACATCCGACAGGTACGGGTGCCATCTCATATTCATTAACTCGTGTTGATTGCCTTAGTGGATGGTCTTCAAATGATCTCACCAATCAGGTCACTCGAGAAAGTCACGATCCCGTCGCATCTGGTGGATTCGCGGATATCTACCGGGGTATGCTTCAACAGGACAATGGACAGTTCATCAAAGTGAGCTTCTCTTTGGTGAGCAACAACGCAATTAACAGTCACCGTTACCGCAGGTTGCCATCAAAGCCATCAAGACTTACTTGGACGAAGACGACAATATTTCCAAGAAACAAAGGGTAATCCTTTTTCGCTCCTGACTCACCTCTCTACATCACTTTCTTGCCGTGCTTGTGGGACTGACCTTGTGAATCCCATAGCGTCTTCGGCGGGAGATCAAAGTGTGGCTGGATCTCATCATGATAACATCTTACCCCTCCTCGGGACAACCATGGGATTTGGTCGATTCCCTGCCATGGTGTGTCCCTGGGTAGAGAATGGCACCTTGACGGTGCATCTCAAGCACCGTTATGACAGTCTCTCTGTGGTTGAGATTCTTGTTCTAGTAAGTCTCTTGGTGACCTCGTCATTGGGGAAACGGTCCTGACACCGGTCGCCATAGCTCAATAATGTCGCCTATGGTTTACAGTATCGTGAGTGCACCAGATCAGGTTATATCCAAACCATGGCGGGTTCAAGTATTATCTTTTACAGTCCACTCATGTTCCATCGTGCACGGCGACCTCTCAGGAGTACGTATCGTCACGCCCAGATATACTCACATCACTCCATTGATTCTAATTGTCCAGTCAAACATACTCATTCATGGAAATGGGAGAGCATGTATTGCCGACTTTGGTTTATCAATGGTATTGACTGAGTTCGGGGGATCAACGTTCACCACGTCCTGTCATGCGCGGGGGACCCTACGTTGGATAGCTCCCGAATTACTTGACCTCGAGATACCCGAGGATGAGACATGCGAGGATGAGACGGGCGAGGAATCGCCACACGTGGCCGCCACGCCACAGAGTGACGTGTATTCGTTTGGAAGCACCATGTTACAGGTACGTGGCGCCCTACGTACCGCATTGCACGTTCTCCCACATGTGTTGGACAGATTCTGAGTGGCCAGGTTCCATACCATTATTACAAGCACGACGGGCAGGTTGTGCTTGCAATATCAAAAGGGAAAATGCCGCGATGTCCTAGCAGTGAGCTGGTTACGGAGCGCCGATGGATGTTCATACAGCGGTGTTGGTCTACCGTGGATATCGTTCGGTCGCACCCTTCGAGTGAGGAAATTGTGGCATTTGTTGATCAGGAGCTTGTCGATTGCAGATTGCGGGAGATCCTGACGCCCACGGCCGTCGAGGACATCGAGAATCCATGGCCTTCCGCGCAAGTCACGGTCGAATCCACTGCAACACGGTCGCAGCTGCCACCGGACGAGACATCAACCCCAGTTCTCCGTCCGCCCCAACCACTACCCTCGCGGGAGACCGTGACACCTGTCATCGTCGACCCACGGTATCGTTCGTGCATTCCAGTCGAATCTATTGCAACATCCCCGCACCTGTCACCGGATGACCCCACGTCCAACCCCGCACCCACAAGGTCACCACTCGGATATCATCGCCAGCACCAACATTCCGGACAGAGAGGCAGCATTCCGAACACCATCGTTGAGCTGCCGGTGAGTCCCCCCCCGTTCTTGTACAAGTGTCACTCTCAACGTTTGCTATCTGCCTACGTGTGCGGGCATGCAGTCCCAACCAGAGACGATCTCGTCCGAGTCAACAGAGCTTGAGTCACCAGAGCTTGTAATCTCCGAGACTGCTGATCGACTGTTGCCGCAAAACGATGCTAGCTGGCACCCGCGAACCAGCACCACCGAACCTCAGACGACCAGGGTCCAGTTAGATTTACCCCCCGTGACTCCTGGATTTGATTATCGATCATTGCCGCTGCAGGACTCTTCGTACGACACCGTCCGAACTACCTGGGTGCCAGGTATTATTCCCTCTTCATCTGGGAACAGCGGAACGTCCACATCCACCTTTAACGCGAAATCCGGTCCCGAAGGTGACCGTCATCGAGCGTATTCCAATCCCTCTCCACACCTGAACTCAAATCTGGATCCGGATCATGATTACGTGTGCTTCCCCACGCAGAATCCGTCGACGTCGATGGGACTTGCGGTGCCAGTGAGTGGGGTGCACGAGGCTGTGGCGTACCCGGTGTCCCCAGCACCGCCTGTTCACCCAGAGTACGAGGATAGGGAGTGGGAGCGGGACAGAAGTCGAGATGGTGATGGAGACAGGATCAGAGAGACAGAGCCAGAGAGGGACAAAGAGAGGCGCAGAGCTAGAGACACCGTTCGTGACTGGGAGACGAGGCAAGGCCCCAAAGTTATGAAACTCGACGAGGGACACTGCCCGTACGCGGCCCATCTTAGCTACGATTCAATGAGGCAGGGCTCCTTGAACCGCTGTTCAAAAATCTATAATACAAAACACACCAATTCATGGCATCTCTCAAACAAGTCATCTTGTTCAACACAACGCTTGCTGTCAACGTGTTCGATCACTCAGCGGCCGATCCGATCATTCCAGTTAGACACCGCGATCTTGTCAAGAAACGCGAGCGCGCGCGCCAGGCGTGGGGTCCTTTGGCCTTGCTAAACGCGCGAAGCAGGTGGGTCAGCTTGGACGTCTTGGGCATTGGGCAACGATACGTACAGCTGCCACACGACCTAGTGAGCTGTGGTGTATTCTCGACGACAAATAATTGCGTTCCCAGTTGGTCGCGCATTTGGAGCGGCAACTTTATGTTACGAAGGTTGTTTGCTCTAGTTTTGAGCCATTTTTCATTGTTGTGAAGCATGTGGGCAGGAACGACAGACAGTGCTGCACAACTCTCGCAAGCCTTGATGCACACACTCTACGAGTATGAGTTCCCTCAAAGGCTGCTTAATTATCGTCTATGAGCTCATGCCGATTACCTTAGAGAACGCTTTCCGAACGATCTCACCAATCAGGTCACTCGGGATGGTCATGATCCAGTCGCATCTGGTGGATTTGCGGACATCTATCAAGGGGTGCTTCAAGACAATGGACGGTCGACCAGAGTGCGCCTCTTTATTCGTGACAAACAAAACAATTAACAGACACCTTTGCTGCAGGTCGCCATCAAAGCTATCAAGACTTATTCGGGCGAGGATGACAGACTTTCCAAGAAACAAAAGGCAAGTATTGCATTCCTCTCTTACTGTGCCTGTTGGGCTGACCTTGTTGAAGCGTCTTCGGCGGGAGATCAAAGTGTGGCTGAACCTCAAGCATGACAACGTCCTACCGTTCCTCGGGACAACCATGGGATTTGGCCGATTCCCTGCCATGGTGTGTCCCTGGGTGGAGAATGGCACACTGACGTTGTATCTCGAGAACCGTTATGATAGTCTCTCTGTGATTGGGGTCCTCGGTCTAGTATGTCTCTTCCTGACCTCGTGAGAGAAAGGAGCTGAGCCCAGTACCCATAGCTCAACAATGTTGCCTCCGGCCTACAGTATCGTAAGCGCGATAAGCTGGGTTATATCCCAACTACTACCGATTCTAAGCAACATCTCTTGCAGTCCATTCATGTTCTGTTGTGCACGGCGATCTATCGGGCGTACGTACCATTGCTCTCATGTATAATCACCATTCACCTATCTTCTCCAGTCAAACGTTCTCATTCACGAAAGCGGGAGAGCATGCATCGCCGACTTTGGTCTATCGATGTTATTGACCGAACTTGGGGCATCTACGTTCGCCACGTCCTTCCATACTCGGGGGACCCTACGTTGGGCAGCTCCCGAGTTACTTGACATTGAGATACCCGTGGATGACATGCACCGGGAATCACCACGTGTGACTCCCGTGACACAGAGCGACGTGTATTCGTTTGGGAGTGTTATGTTACAGGTGGGTGGGATCCACTCCACTCTCCTCTCCTGCGTATCGCACTACACACATTCATATGCGTGTTGGACAGATTCTGAGTGGCAAGGTGCCGTACCATTATTACATGCGCGAAATGCAGGTGATGCATGCAGTTTCGAGGGGGATGACGCCAACACGGCCGAGCAGTTCGTTGGTTACGGAGCGTCGATGGATGTTCATACAACGGTGTTGGTCTGTGGTGGATACTCGGTTGCGCCCTTTGGGTGAGGAGATTGTGGAGTTTATTGAACAGGAACTCGCTGATTTCCAATCGCGGGAGATCATGATGCCCGTGGTCCCACAACCTCGCACGACCGTCCCGCCGCCAGACGGCCCCATGTCTAACGCCGCACAACCAACCTCGTCACTGGCTGCCCTAGATCGTCCTGTTGCACCTTCAGCACTATCGCGTACGTCTTCTGAACTACGGCACGAAATGTCCCCCTCGTGTACGTACTCACTTGACTGCACTGAGTACACTGTAAATCAATTATTGTTAGTGGATGTCCACTCCACTGCACCAGATCTTACACCCCATATTGTCAAAGCTGATCACCGGTATATTGCTAGAGGAGATTTTGGTGACGTGTATAGGTGTTGGTATCATGATGGTTCGCCAAAGGAGGTTCGAGTCTGGAATTTGACTCACGTTGCTTGCTGATTACCTCTTTGCCAGGTTGCAGTAAAGGCGCTCCGATTCGGGTTCGCAACAGACGGAGATCACAGCAAAGGATTCACCAATGTGGTTAATCTCATCGACAGTTAATAAATGCAGCTTGACCTCCTTCATAGATGCTCCGTCGAGAGCTTAGAATTTGGAGGAGACTCAATCACATAAATATTGTTCCGTTTTTAGGGATCGCATATGGGTTTGGGATGCATGGCGCAATGTCATTGGTATCGCTATGGATGCCCAACGGACCACTCCACCGTTTCTTAGAGAAGCACCATGATAATCTAGATTTGGGGCATAGACTTCAATTTGTGCGTTCACTGAGCATTATCACCCACTTTATGTCTGCTAAACCTACACGATAGCTGCTGGATATTGCCAACGGGTTGCACTACTGTACGTGCCCGTTTTTCATTACTATGGCTGGAAAAAAAAATAACGTCACAGTGCATTCTTTTCCAATCGTCCATGGAGACCTGAACTGCGTGCGTCAGGGTAAAGATTCGCTGCATCCGCCTTGCCTAATGAATGGATAGAATAATGTGCTTCTCGATGCGGATTACACCGCGCGCTTATTCAATTTTAGACACCCTTCATTAGATGCAAATATCCCCGAAGCATTGGTTTATCTGAAGGGATCCAGCGCACGATCAGGAGCGTTGCGCTGGATTGCACCAGAGCAACTTGAGCCAGACGCCACGTTCTGCCGCACACCAAGGAGTGATATATGGTCGTTTGGTTGCATGTTCCTGCAGGGAAGTTGGATGGATGCAAAATCCTGGCCCTCGCTGATACCCTTGCAGGTGTTGTCTGGAAAAAAACCATGGTCAGAAGTCCGTGAAAACGCGGCCATAATCTTTCGATTAGCAAAGGGACATAAGCCAGGCCGACCAGACTCTCCAACTCTGGATGACTCACATTGGAACTTCATTCAGGATTGCTGGTCAGCAATGGAGGAGCGACCTACTACTCAGGTGGTAATTACCACCATTCACCGGTTCTTGGATCACCGTCCAGAGTCACGTCCCCTCTCTGATTTGATCAATACACGGCCAAGTCAGGCTGATTCCTCGGTGGATGCCTTGATGTCGTCTCTCAGCCACGTTACCGTGGACCCAAGGAAGAGTGTCAACGTAAATGACGAAGATGATCAGGAAAGGCACAAAATCCGTGCTCGTCGACCATCCTGGCACGGCGGGTTGCCACCCAACCCTTTCCTTACTGCCCCGTCTGCACCACACACCAGAAGTCGATCCTTTGACGGTGGCTCCCGGGAACCTGCCCCCCCGTGGGCTGGCACATCTTCATACTTCCAGATCCACCCCCTTCTAAACGGAGAGGTGGACTTTTATTTTGACCTTGCCTTGCCAACCTTTTCCCCCCTCTTATGGTCTACCATGATCTCCGCCGACAAGCTCCGTGAACCCGCGACGTATCCGTCTGTCACGCGGATGCGCATCACACATGATGCCATCAAGGAATGGCCGATCGATTTAGAGTTTCAGGATGACGGAAACACCGCTCCCGCTGTGCAGCCCTCGATCACGCTTGGCGACGTCCTCTACATGATCCATTCCTCCCTTCACAGACAGATCACACGTCAAGACTGGGCTCGGCTCAGCGTATCCAAGGAGACTGAGATCGCACGTGCGTATACTCGGAGGTGCCGGAGTGTCCCATCGTCAGCGGAAGTGGAAGCGAGCCAAGGAGTGAAGCGCGTTGACTATCTGCTGGATAAACACGTTTTCAAAGGGTTGATCAGAACACACGATGAAGATGACTACTGGAAACTGATCACCTCTGAACGTTGAACACCAAGACCGTGTTTCTGATGATGACGAGTATTTCTGATGATTTATTTATATCCCCCTCTCATACCCGCTCACGATAGACAAGGGACAGTATTTGTACCGAGTACATTATACCACTTGTAATCAGCTATTTGACATACAAGGAGAGTGTATGGGTTATAACAGTTTTTCGTTGTTATAAGCATGTGCGGCGTCCCTATGTGTTGAAGGGACGGGCAATGCTGCACAACGCAAGAACGAGCTCTCAGTACTCAGTCTTGATGCACACATCATACAAGTACGGGTCCCCTCAAATGCTGTCTCACCATCCATGAGCTCATGCTGATTATCTTAGAGAACGCTTTCCAAATGATCTCACCAATAGGCTGGTCACTCGAGAAGGTATCGATCCAGTCGCGTCCGGTGGATTCGCCGACATCTATTGAGGGGTACTCCACGAAGTGCGCCACTTTTTCGTGGGCAACAAAACAGTTAACAGACACTGTTGCCACAGGTCGCCATCAAAGCCATCAAGACTTATTCGTCCGAGCCTCCGAGGACGACAAACTTTCCAAGAAACAAAAGGCAGATATTGCACTACTCTCTTACTGTGCCTATTGGGCTGACCTTGTTAAAGCGTCTTCGGCGGGAGATCAAAGTGTGGCTGAACCTCAGACACGACAATGTGTTACCGCTCCTGGGTACTACCTTGAGATTTGGCCGATTCCCTGCTATGGTGTGTCCTTGGGTAGGGAAAGGCGCACTGACGTCTTATCTCGGCGACCGTTATGATAGTCTCTCGATGATTGAGATCCTTGGACTGGTAAGTCTCTTGGGGACTTCGTCGTGGGGGAACGGATCTGATCCCAGTCCCCATAGCTCAACAATGTTGCCTCTGGCTTACAATATCGTGAGTCTCACAGTTCGGGTTACATCCTAACTTACGCTGCCGTTTTTAGGTAACATCCTTTGCAGTCCATTCATGTTGTGTTGTACACGGCGACCTGTCGGGTGTACGTACCATTGCTGTTATGTATAGCCGCGTTACTCCATTGACTGACACTTTCCAGTCAAATGTTCTTATCCATGAAAACGGGAAAGCATGTATTGCCGACTTTGGTCTGTCGATGTTATTGACCGAACTTGGGGCATCGACGTTCTCCACGACCTTCCATGCACGGGGCACTCTACGTTGGACGGCTCTCGAGTTACTTGACCTCGAGGTTCACGAGGATGTCGTGGACGGGGAATCGCCACGCGTGGCTCCCACACACAGAGCAACGTGTATTCGTTTGGAAGCATCATGTTACAGGTCTGTAAGACCCACTCTCCTCCGACACGTATCTGCCCATACGCGCGTTTGGACAGATTCTGAGCGGCAAGGTGCCGTACCATTATTACATGCGCGAAGCGCAGGTGATGCATGCAATTTCAAGAGGGATGATGCCAAAACGGCCCAGCAGTGCGTTGCTCACAGAGTGTCTATGAATATTCATACAACTGTGTTGGTCTGTCGTGGACTCTCGGTCGCGCCCTTCGAGTGAGGAGTTTGTGGAGTTTATTGAGCAGGAACTCGCTAGTTGTCGATCGCGGGAGACCATGATCCTCATACCCCTCAAGGACATCGTCGATCCATGTCCTCGCATGGCCGTCCCAACCACAACACGCCCGCATCTGCCACCAGACGACCATATGTCTAACGCCGCACGCCCAAACCCGTCACTGCCTGCCCTAGCTCGTCCTGTTACACCTTCGACACTATCTCATACATCTTCTGAACTACGGTATGAAATGTACCTCTCGTGTACGTACGTCACTTGACTGCACTGAGTACAACCGTCGAACAACCATTGTTAGTGGAGGTCTTTTCCACTCTACCAGATCTTACCACCCAAATCGTCAAAATCGATGATCAGTATATCGCTGGAGGAGGACTTAGTGGCGTATATAGATGTTGATACCGTGATGGTTCACCAAAGGAGGTTCGAGTTTGATGCATGACTCGCGCTGCCTGCTGATTACTTGTTCGCCAGGTCGCGGTAAAGTCGTTCCGATTTGCGTCCACAATGGCGTAAATGCAAGCTCAATATCTACCAGGGTGATCGATCCCATTGACAGTTAGTAAATGCAATCTAATCTCCTTTATAGACGCTCCTTCGAGAGCTCGGAATCTGGAGGACACTTGATCATAATAATATCACTGTGGATAGTAGAAAGGCTGAATTTCAGCAGGTAATTCACTGAACCACCAGATTCAGTGACTTTTTCCGCTCAAAATGCATGCCATTAATTTCAGTGACTCACTGAATGCCTAGTTTGCACAGA
>JBBPJQ010000744.1:0-17206 GCA_038088795.1 Boletus rex-veris
ACAGTGATCGATTGATTGTCAGGCAAGAGGAGATGGATGACAGACATACGCGGAGAGGGACGCGAAAGAGGTGTTCTCTGCCAAATGCTTTGGTGGTCGGTGATGGGGCGGTGTACTGGGCAAAGACCGGTGTTGTCGGACGTTGAGTAGGCGTTGCTGGCACTGTGAGCGAGTCATGAGTCAAGCGGACCAACGAAGGAAGCGAAAGAAAATTGCGGCGACGCCAGTGCGGCCCCAAATCGAGAGTGAGCATCTGAAGTGATATCGATCGTCACACAGTGTCCTCGAGGCAGCGAGGGACGTGGATTTGACTCGTACCGTGATATTCGCCGCATGGATGGCATAGACAACTTCAGCTTGACCGATGTTAGAGAGGAAGTTGAATTGTAGTAACTTGGCGTAGTTGGCGCGTTGATCCGAGTTTCCTTCCCATCGATCATATCGCAGTGCCCCAAAGATCAATAAAACGCTCAGCGGGACCAGCAGTACAGATCTGTATTTCTCTCCGCTGGGGATTCAATACTATTGTTGTCCACACAGAAATCAAGCTTAGTATCCAAAAAGTGGAGAGCAAGGTCCACGAAAACAAATATAGAATAACTATATGCTTACATGCTACAGTACCCTACAGTTGTTCAACACTTCCCAGACATAGTCTGCCATGATCTTGTGCGTCACTCTCGACGGATGTCTGGTTCAATGTCACTCGTCAGTAGCGATATACGAACGAACGAACGAGATCCAAACGTACCCCCAGAACCATTCAAAGTAATGATCTGGATCCGAACAACTCTTCGGCCCCGGGCTACAAGGACCCGTATTCACATACCCAAACGCCCGATACCCAGGATCTGGACCCAACACCCCATCCCAAATCGTCGCAAAGTTGGCAAATGCGACGTTGAGTAGCGGGTCTTGTGCGTGAAACGCGATTAGACCGTCAAAGATGGATTGGAGCCAGGCTTCACCCTTGGCATCACGCACCCCTCGACCGTAAACATCGGTGATGAGAAAGTTGCGGGCGTTGGTAGGGGGTTGGGAGAGGAGGATCATTTGACCGAGGAGGTCACGTGCTGCTTCAGGGAGATGGTCACCGTCGACTAGACATGAGGCAATTGTTTATAAACGAGGGTTTCAATAGTCTCGAGCTTACTTACTAAATGAATCAACCCAGTCACTGAAGGGCGTCGTCAGTCACAGCAGGTTGGGCTCAAAGAGGGAGCTGACTTGATACCAAAGAAGATCGTGTATAGTGTGGTATCTGGGTCTAGCTGGTTTGCTTGCTTGAGGAACGTTGTTGCTGTGGCAGGTTCCAACTGAGCATGTAGGACTGGATATATCACTTTGCATGGTCTCACTTTGCATGATAAAGTCCCTTGGGCGGGGATTGGACGGCCACAGGCTAATATTGGTTACTGCACTGGACCACTGATCACGAACGCGGGGTTTAATGAAAGGGCAACACTGGACACAAATGAGGAGAACATACGGCATAGTCCATAAGCGTGGCGTCGATGGCGTCTGCAATATGCTCGACCCAAAGCTTTCCGTTCGTCGAGCGACCACCCGCAAACGGGCTCGGCGGGATGAGGACGGCCGGGGCGAGAGGCCTACCATCATTCCTTCCGCCATCCGTATACGAATCCTATACAGATGCATAACCTTGGTGAAGCGCTCTCGCAATTCCGAGGAATCAACACACCCCAAAGGATACGATTGTTTTGATCGGGGCAAGGTCGACGCCCACGTTTATGTCGGAGACGTTCCCCCATAGAGGTCCGCACCGAGGATGAACGGCGAGGTGGACGTCCGTCTCGTTGGATCCTTGACGAGGCAACACGGCTGCTTCAGCAAGTGCACACAAGAAGAACGGGAGAAGAAACCGAGCAAACTTCATGGACAAGAAGGGTGTCGTGTTCTCGAGCAACAAGGAGACATTTTATAGAGAAAAGTTGCATAACGCCACAAGGATGTCGTATACGAGAGATTTGAAGCGAGGGGCGGGGTTACGAAAACCCCATAAATCATACCTAAGCGAAACGAAGTGGAAACGTACCAGGATTCGGCGCGAGAATGATATGAACGAGTATAAAGAAGAGCTTCTGGAAGCCATAGAGCACAAGGAGAGGGAAGAGTAAACCGAGGGAGACGATCATTTGGGTAGGTTAGTTGGATGCTTGTGGAGTCGAATGGCTACCGGTGATGAACGCCAGGTGAGAGCGCACAGAAACCGGAAAAAGCTCGTGAATTTAGTGGGATCACGCGGACATGCCAGGTGGACCGTGGTTGTGCCGGATCATCATGATCAGTGGGAAAAGAAAAGGACATAACCGAGCTGGGAGGTTGAACTTTGACCACAACCACCATGATTGTGGTTGGATGCTCATTGCTCAACGCGATTATAAACCGCCGTTGGCTCCTTTCCTAAAATCATCACCGCTCAAACTCAATCATATCATTGACTTGAATGGAACTACACAAGTTCATCTCGGACGTCTTGGATGGTAAGGCGCGTGTACTATCCTTCGACAACGTCGTCTTTGGCCCCGGCAAGGATATCACCCCTGGCGTTCTCTCTGTGCTCAACTTTGCGAGGCTTGCTTTTGCGGCAGAGGGGAGCACACCTGTCTTGTCCCAAATCCTTTCGTTGCTATGCTCGAAGAAAACGGTTGATGTGCGTACAGCCCCTCTTAAACGGTAGATCTACTCATACCCTTGTGGCGTGCAGACTGCGCTTGCAATCTGTCGCGAATGGCCCAGTGGTCTCCACCTAGAAGTCGAAGATGTGTATCGCATCCCCCTATTCGAAATGTCGCTCAAACTCGTGTCTACGGCTTACGATTCTCCAAGCCTTGATCACATCACAAGTCTGTTGGAGTACGTGGTCTGATGCCTCTACCCTTTCTCCGTCTGCTAAAGGGGCCACACTAGAAATCTCCGCACTTTGAACTCATCTTCAGCCGTCCTCATCGCTCGTTATCCTGATGTCATCACCTGCTTGCGTCTGCGGGCACCTACGCAAGACGTCTTTGTCCTATTCAACCCGCGAGTCAGCTCAGAGGACGAACAGGTCGCAAGCTTGACTTTTTGTATATCCCTTCAGGAGATCGCACAGCGATTGTGTGACGTGTTCCCCGTCAACAACATCCACACCCAAGCAATTTTCAACCGTCAAGCACAGCTGCTCCAAAAATGCACCGGACACGTGTTTGTTCCCAGGGCCACTTATCACGATGGGGAGGAATACCTTATTATGTCCAGTTTGACTCTCCTTACGTTAAGGGCAGAACTAGAGGAGCTCACTCGCGACAATGGTGGTTTGAAAAGGGAAAGACAACGATTGGAGAAAAGCATCGTTGACCTTGAAGCCCAGCTGGAAGGAGAAAAGGCCAAAGCTAACCGTGCCCAGTTTTCCAAGCCATCGGTAATGAAAACCACTTGGAATGCTTCCGTGTTACCTAGCCGAGGTGTGCTGTTGACCAAACCTTCTCGTTCCACAAGCGAACGCGATTACTTCTTCGATGCCGAGGACGAAATGGACCCCGGTTTGGAGTTTGCCCTTCAGCTTCAGGCAAAGTTCGACTCCGAAAACGAAAAACTCCTGAAGCAGAGGGGCGAGCTCATGCGGACCGCACAACGCCAGTATCACTGCGGCATCTGTCTAGATGATTTCCCAGAAGATGACACCGTTCACATCGACGCGTGTGGACACGAAATCTGTAGAGATTGCGCGCGTGGGCATGTTTGCAGCAAAATCGAAGATCATCGTTTTCCCGTACTCTGTCCAGTTTGTATGGCAGATCACAAAAACCAGAATCCTGGCAGTAAGTCTTGAGATTGTCCGCTTTTTGTCTTTGACTGGTGTTCACCGCAACTCAGCCATACCGGGTACGTTGGTACAGTTGCTCGGCGTCTCCGAGGAACAGTGGGCAACCTGGGTAGAAATGGAAATTGCCCAATTCTCCATCTCGATCGATTGTCGCAAGTGTGTCTTACTTTAGTCCGTGTTTCTGCCCTTGTGCTGACTCTGTGCTCGAGGTGTCAGCACTCCGGATTCGTTGACAGAGAGGACCTAGAAGCTAATTCTGAAATTCACTGCCCCTTTCCTGCATGCGACCACGTGTGGTGCAAAAAGTGTCAACAGACGATCGAGCCAGGTGGATCGAAACATTCGTGTGATGGAACAGCGGAGTTGGATCACCTCATGAAACAGCAAGGATGGCGGTACTGTCCCAGTGAGTTGGACTTCGCCGCGAGCGTATCAATTTTATGACCATGCTTCCATGTATAGACTGTAAGACGCCCATTCAGAAGCTTGCCGGCTGCAACCACCTCTCGGTATGTCTCCTATTCGGTCGAGATTCGTCGTGACACTGGTTCTGATGGAGCTTGCTGTGGCTTTCAGTGTATTGCTCCTGGCTGTAACACACACTTTTGTTATCGCTGTGGTCAGACGATCAACCGAACTGCCATTCCTAGTGAGATAATGGCGGGCAAAACAGCGCACTTTCGCACTTGCGCTATCTTTTAGGGTACATATTTGCTGATGGTGTCTGTCGTTGGGGACACCTTTGGTAGAGCCTGGTGGGTTAACGTCACAATGATATACATGCATCGATCAGTCACTGTAATCAATGCTATAAATCTACATCCTGTTTGCGTTTTCTATCCCCCTAACCAATGCTTGCTCAGGTCAACCATAGCCGAAGCCACCCCGAACGCGCGAGCACGCTACTGAAGCGCCCGTGCTGTGGCAGGCGTCATGGATGCAACGTTTCCCTCCCCTCTTCTTCTTCACGCGGCCGTGCGATGCACGGACCGCACAGGGTGCCCGTGCCTATCGAATAAGAGTGGCGGCGCTATATGAGGCACACCCGCGCGCGTGGCGGGGCGTTCCTTCTCTCCCTACCAGCTCCAAACCTCCACACCTCCTTAACCTCATGCTTTGTCAACGCTTGTCCGCACTGTTCGCTCCACATGGTGGTGGGAGCGTCGTCAAAGACGTGCTTTCAGGAAAAGAACGCATCCTCCCGCTCGTCGACGTCCGACGTTACCCATGTCGAACCCTTTCGGCATGTCACTTTGCCGCACTGAATTTCGTGCGGGTCGCGTTTCAACATGTGCAGCGCACGCGCGGGAGTTCGAACCCGAGCATGGCGCGATGGTTGGGTACCGTCATGGATCGGCACGTCGTCGAGGTATGTGGGTATAGGGTTGTTTTTTTAGGGGTCGGGGTGTTTGGATCATCGAGATGGTCGGTGCTGACGACTCGATTCGGCGTGGTTGTTTTTAGGAGATGTTGTCACCGTGCGAACAACTGACCGGTACGCAGGCGATTCGGCTCGAGGAAATGCATCGTGTACCGTTGTTCGAGGGTGCGCTGAGGCACGTTGCGACACAGCACAGCCCTCCAAGTATGATCTTGTTCAAACAGTCGTTGCGGTCAGCTTTTGCTTGGTTCGTCATGCCCATGAAACTGGTCTACTCACCTGTTTGTTTGGCAGGCAAATGCAATTACACCCATCCCCCGTCTCGGCCATCGTTGTGAACCGCAGTGCAAGCACGACGGTGTGTCTAAAGCTCCGCGAACATTCCAGGGACGTCTTTTGTGTCCTCGATTTCGCCCTCGTGCCCCAGGAGCACGTGCGAAGGCACGGTACGGCGCTCGCCCTTGTGATCAGCACGTCCTTGGAACAAACAGCCGCCCGCATGTCGGGCAACCTGCCCGTAGACAACCATTTGATAACGCGCGATGCACAGTGGCAAGCACAGCTGTTTGCGAGCTGTACGATGTGTATGTTTACGCCCGCGGAAGGAGCTGCGTGGCTATCAGAAGCGGAGTCGTCGGCGACCATCAGCGGGAGCGTTTCATTGTTGAGGATCATGGACGAGATGGACGATCGAGGACGAGATTGGGGCAGAGCAAGAGACGCCAACAGAGATCGAGATCAACACCGACGCACAAGCGATCAACCGTCGGGATCAAAACTTCACAGCGAACGGTGGGCAAGGACCCCGTTTGACGCGGATAGGACTGCGACGACGAGCCGCAGGCACGCCAGCCGTGTCGAGGGTGAATCGATAGGGGAGGGGTCCAGTGCCCGCATGGCAGGACTACGCCCGAGGACGACGTTCACACCATACGAACAAACGAAACGACACTGCCGGATATTCCTCTCTGATGATGAATTGGCTTCGCCTATGAGCCCGATCTCGCGCTTGTCTGAAGCGTCTGACGAAGAAGCATATTTTGAATGCATGATCTGTTTTGAGGACATACCTGAGGGCCAAGGGATTCGTCTTCTTCCTTGTACTCATGGATTCTGTAGGGATTGTCTTGCGGGACACGTATGTTCAAAGATCAAGGAGCGCAAGTTCCCCGTGTTCTGCCCGCTGTGTATGACTGAACATGAAAATGCGAGTCCAGCTGGTGAGCCAACGACCCGCCGATCCCATCGCAGACAGTCCGCTAATGAAGATCCCAAACAGTCGTCGCCGGAGACATGGTTCAGCGTCTAGGCGTATCCGAAGCACAGTACACGGTCTGGTCCGAGCTTGAGATGGCGTATCTGTGTGTGCGGGTACATTGTCGCAGGTGATTGACGGCTACGTCCTACCCTACTTGTCGTTCACGAAATTCGGTACTCACAGTGTCTCACAAGGTGCGATCGTGTTGCGTTTATCGACAAGGAAGATTACGAAGGACTGGAAGAACTCACCTGTCCGTTCCCCGGATGCGAGCATATCTGGTGCAAAAACTGTCAGCAAACCTTAAGCTCGGGCGATGGGCCGAAACATTCTTGCGATGGAACGGAAGAGCTAGACTACCTCGTGAGACAAATGGGATGGAAGTACTGTCCAAGTAAGCACGGTTCCGTATCCATCGACTCTGGAATCGCGTCAATATTTTTTGGCACAGAGTGCCGGACTCCAGTTCAAAAGAACGGGGGATGCAACCATGTGACAGTGAGTCGAACGTGCAGTGGATCGGGCGTTTTTTTTTCGGATCGTCGTTGATGATTCGGCCTACTAGTGCGTCGCTCCAGGGTGCAACACCCATTTTTGTTACCGGTGTGGGAAGCAGATCACGAGAACGTCTATCCCGTTCCTTGTGAGGTCTGCCGTGAACGCACATTTCAAACAATGTACGCTTTGAAAGCGATCGTCGGGTTCGTTTCTGTGGAGGTCGATGTCTCTCGTGGTAGTTTTACGTCGTACGATTTCCTTGTCCCCATGTGCTTATATGTAGTAAGGTTATTGTTATTGAACAACTCGTAGGTGACATGATGATTGGGACATTGGGCAAAAGCCTGTCCAAGTCAGCCACAGCCCTGAGTGATTCTGCCCTACTCATTCGCAAAGCACCGCTAGTCTACAACCATACACTACATAAAACTAGGCACCAAGATGGATATATAGAATCCGTTGGTCAAGCGGTACATGTACAGATTTCATCGTCTTGTTGAGCGCCAACGCCGCGCGGGTATGATCCAAACGACCAGACTCGTCCACCATGTACTTGTAAAACGTCGACGTGATCTTGTTCGTCTCACCATCGTCCACCGCCCACATCGTGCCAATCACAGACCTGAACCCAATGAACTGTATCGCCGATGCGAGGTGAATCACCTCATCCAGACCCGCCTCGTCTCCGACAGTCGTATGACACGCCGAGAGGTACGCAAACTCGGGGTTCTTGAGATCGCATCCAATGATGCGTTGGATCGTAATGTGTCCGTCGTGCAGAGCGTTCGTCACACCCAATTTCCTGCGCCTATCCTTACAAGATGTGGGAAATGCGAGATGGAACGTGTTCACGAGGTCCTTCGCTCTTCCTATGCGTGCAATTAGATCATGATCGTCATTTTTGGACCACACATCTCCCGATTCCAGTGTCTCCGCTGCGATTCTCTTCCTCTCTCTAACATCAGCTGTCAGAAATACCCTCCAGGTCACCACCGTGCGCGTACCCGTACATCTGTCAAGTACAGCCTGCTGCGTGGCAAGCATGGATGAGATGAGGAGCGGGTGACACGTGTGCAACAGCAATGTAGGTATGGTGACGTTCCTTGATATCACGAAGCCAGTCGACGAGGAGAACCTTCTAGCTACTTTCGGGAACACTTAGACGGCATCGAATCACTGTTTAGAACCTGTCGAGTTCGTCATAAGAAAGTGCGACGACTTGAAGCGTATACCCTTTCAAGGATGCCACCGTCCCCGTCCTCTCAGAAGACTTGAACAGTGAAGCAACGTCGGGGATCGAGCTAATCGTCGCGAATCCTCTGAGGCACGAATGAATAGCGAGAATAGGCCGTCCAAGGGCACGTAGTAGTGTCGTGGGCGCGTTGGACCCTGCAAATGTGTCAGAGACCCCACTGTCTAAGTTAGCGTCATGCACAACTTGAATTCCGGGGACTCCAAGTTGCCAACCCACATTTCTGCCACGTGGTTTAAGTTCGAGTTGCAAAAGACAGCGACGAGGACATTGATCGAGATGGCTGTGCTAGCGTAGTGTTTGTGCATGTTTTGATATTGCCACGTCTGTATACGACTTTTTGGAACGGAGCGTGTCACATCTCACCTCAACGTTTCTCCTACCTCCAGTCGCCTCCGTACAATGAGCGGGTGTAAGCTTTATTTTGTTTCTTCAACGGTTTCAAGCTAATTGTCCGTCCTTGAAGTTCGGTTCTTGAATCTCGTCCGCCCTTTCCTTCCTCTCCTGCCTGAGGTCTCTTCTCCAGACCGCAAGGTGCGTGACCAACAGCATTCAACCATTCTACTGCTCATTCTTCGCCAGGTACCATTCAACCAAAAGCTACTATGGACCGCGGTCACGCTCCTTATTTTCTTGGTCTGCTCCCAAGTCCCGCTCTATGGGATCATGTCCTCCGATTCGGCTGACCCTCTGTACTGGATGCGTGTCATTCTTGCCTCAAACCGCGGTACTCTCATGGAACTCGGCATCAGTCCAATCATCACTAGTGGAATGATCATGCAGCTTTTGGCAGGCGCTAGCTTGATTGAGGTCGACTTCAGCTTGAAGGAAGACCGTGCTCTTTTCAGTGGTGCACAGAAACGTACGTCTATATTCTTTTACTGTCCAAATATCACCAGCGCTTTTTCTGACTAGAAATTTAGTGTTCGCGCTCATCATCTCTCTCGGTCATGCCACCGTCTATGTCCTCACCGGTCTTTACGGGCAACCCAAGGATTTGGGTGCCGGCATTTGCTTGTTGCTCATCATTCAGCTTGTCGCTGCAGCCCTCATTGTCATTTTGCTTGATGAACTCCTTCAAAAGGGTTATGGTCCTGGTTCCGGCATATCTCTTTTCATTGCTACCAACATCTGCGAAACCATCATCTGGAAAGCGTTCTCTCCGACGACTATCAACACCGGTCGTGGTCCGGAATTCGAAGGCGCAATCGTTTCCCTCTTCCATCTCTTGTTCACCTGGCATGACAAGGGACGTGCACTCCGCGAGGCTTTCTGGCGAGAACGTCTCCCGAACGTCATGAACCTGATTGCCACCGTTATCGTCTTCGCCGTTGTCATTTACTTGCAAGGCTTCCGCATTGAGATTCCCGTCAAGAGCAACCGTTTCCGAGGGCAACGCGGCTCGTACCCTGTAAAACTCTTCTACACGTCCAATATGCCCATCATGCTCCAGTCTGCGCTTACTTCCAACGTGTTCATCATTTCTCAAATGCTTGCGTCGCGGTTCCCTTCCAACTTTTTGGTGAAGCTCATGGGTGTTTGGGAGGTTAGTCCTAATGTCGAATACGTCATTTCAAGTTTACTCATCACATTACCATATAGCCTGTCGAAGACTCACCGCAGCTCCGTGCCGTTTCTGGTATCGCTTATTACATATCTCCACCTCATACTATTAAGGAAGCGTTCATTGATCCCATTCACACCGTTCTCCATATCGCCTTTGTTGTCTCGGCCTGTGCTCTCTTTTCCAAGACTTGGATCGAAGTTTCAGGAAGCGGTCCTAGGGACATTGCCAAACAGCTCAAGGACCAACAGATGGTGAGTATCTATGCAGCAAGGTGTTCTTGCATCGTACTGAAGTATATGATTTTCCTAGGTCATGGCCGGACACCGTGAAGGTTCGATGTACAAGGAACTGAAACGCGTGATCCCCACTGCCGCTGCCTTCGGAGGAGCCATCCTCGGTCTCTTGTCCGTCTCTGCTGACTTGATGGGTGCCATTGGTAGCGGAACCGGTATCCTCATGGCAGTTACCATTATCTATAGCTGTACGTGTTTCTTTTCTCCCATGGTTCTGTGCACCGTTGATGACATGCGTCTCGTGAAGATTGGGAAATTGGTATTCGGGAGTCTGGGGGACCCGAGATGGCAGGGCTAGGCGAGCTGATGTAAAAATGACCTTTTCTTTGACCTCGACCTTCTTGGCTGTTTTCTTAGTATGCTAGGTAGGGAAAAGGAATCCAAAATGGCATAACACGGACCACGGACCATGATGGATTGCGAGCTGTGCCCTTCTCCGCCGGCGTCTCAAGTCCTTCTGGATAGCGGCGGAGAACGTAAGATATGAATCAAGGGAATGGTTTTGAGCACGCAATCGTTTAAACTTTATTCCTGCGCAGTCTGGAGATCAGTTTTCAGTTGAGCTCAGAGTGTGTGGAATCATGACTTCCCTAGAGTTAATGACCCCGGTGCCCGGAGGTGTTATGCTTCTCATGTCGGACTCATTGACAATGAGCATGTGATACACGATCAGACACCTTGAAGCCTACCACATAGTTGGCATGCGAGGGGCGTGTCTGTTTCAGCCTTGTGGCTGGCACAGACCGCAATGTGGCAGTGGACGCGGTCGACCAAACTCCCCCCGTGGTCACGTCAACATCAAGTTGTCACTAATATTGAATGTTGACAGTATGTAGCAGTGGCCAGTAAGCAGGTGCACAGGTCTGTTGTAGGAACCGACGGTCGTTTCCGTCGGTTAACCTCTATATATTGCCAGACGGCACCGGAAGACCTTGAAACTTGCTCGAATCAAATCCTCCCGAAAACTCCCTTGTGACAATCGGCAGTTTGAATATGTCCTCTGAACACAACGTGGTTTCCGGCGCTGCAATCGCTGATCTATACCTGGTCAGATTTTGAAGGGTACACCATTGAATCATGGATGAGACGGTAAGCTATGATTAGTTGCTCACCGACACAGGATCACTTCAGGACCAAAGCCAATAGGTCAGTGACTCTGGGCAATGCTGGCGAGTGTTTTCTCTCGTGCATGAATGTATCGTAGCTCACCACCTTTTCCCATATTAAGTGTCCTCGTGAGCACAAACGTCGTGTCATTCCCATGTTACGTCTTGCCGAGTAAGATCCTGACAAGCTCCCCCCGTCGTTTCAAACTCTAAGAGTCGAAACGCGCACAAATATATGCTATCAACGAGGGTAGGTTCTTGAGACTGGGTGACGACGAGACTCGTCTCAGCATCTAGGCATCATATCTCACCCCTTTACTTCAATTTTACCGATCAGGTCTATTTGAATATTTATACAGGTTCGGGGCAATGTGTATGCAAGTGTATCTGTCCATCCCAGCAGGCTACCTTGTGGGTTTGTCGCTCAAAATTCACCGATCCTCTTGCGTCCGTCTTGCCCTCTTGCAGCTGCATCCACCCCATGTCTATCCTACCCATTGGCAGCCGCAACGACCGCTTAGTTGGCAAAGGCAAGTTTGAGATCCGAGATGAGGAATTTCGCCCGCTGGACGACGAAGCACCCCGTGCACTCAGTGCTGAGGAAGAGAGACGACTCTGGCGCAAGGTCGATGTGCGGTTGATGCCAATTTTGAGCGTCATGTACCTTCTTTCATTCATGGATCGAAGTAAGTCGAACACGTTCTGGCTCACGGTCCCAAGCTTCACGACTGATGGGTTTATTGACTGTTTATCGTTTGACAGGTAACATCGGTACGTTTGTTGGTCGTTCAAGTCTGGTTTAGCGGACTCAATTTGACTCAAGCAAACGCCAAATTGGAAGGTCTCGTGACGGAGCTATATCTTACTGGCGACCGATACAACATTGCCCTCGTGTGTTCTTTTTCTCCCTGTACAGACACCTCCGTTAACCCCACTTGTAGACCATGTTTTTCATCGTATGTCGCCTGTGCTTCTCCTTGAGCTCGCATCTCAGCTGCATTCGCTAGTCGTATTGCACGTTCGAGTGTCCTGCCAAGTGAGCGCCTTGTTCCCAAGATGGCTTCGCCGAGCTAATACCCAGTGCCGTCTAGTTTGGTCTTGAAGGTGTTTCGTCCATCAAGGTAAGCTAGTTCAAGGTAGCGTCAATACATTGCTAATGCACGGGGGACATCAGATGGCTCCCTGGTATCATGGTGAGTTGGATATGCTGCACTCGGGTATGAGCCAGCTGATGAAGTGTAGGTATTGTGGGGTTGTGTCATGTACGTGTTTTTTGCCATCGCATCACTCGAGGGCCGTCCTCATTACAATTCCAGGACGGCGATGGGATTCGTCAAGACGTAATGCGCGGTTATCGTACCCTCCCCCCCTTTTCTTTTCTGGAATTGACGCATATGGCTTGCAGATACCCCGAGTTGGTCGGTGCACGATTCTGTCTTGGCGTCGCCGAAGCTGGGCTGTTTCCCGGTGTTGTATACTAGTGAGTTGTCACTCGACGTGTCGTTGGCTTATTGACGTGAGCGGGTCAGCTTGACGTTATGGTATCCAAGGCATATGCTTCAGTATCGCGTTGGTCTCTTCTTTGGAGCAGCAACGGTAGCGGGTGGGGAACACGCTGACGTTTTCGCTTGCCGCATGTATTCTGAAATGTGGTTCTAGGTGCCTTTTCTGGCCTCCTTGCATTTGGGATCGCATACATGAATGAAGCAGGACACTTGGAGGGTTGGTCGTGGATCTTCGTGAGTTACGCACGCATCAAGATTATTATATTGATGACCTCTTTTTCACAGATTGTTGAAGGATTGTTGACTGTAGTTGTTGGGTTTATCGCTTTCTTTGGTGTGTTTGAAACCCTTTTGACGATCGTGGCTCGGTTTTGAAGGGTTCTCTCAGTGATCCACGATTTCCCGTCGACGGCCAGTTTCCTGACTCCGGAAGAACGCGCGTACCTCATATGGAGAAAAAGTACGTTGTCTCGGTTCTTTAAGACGCGCATGAACTGACGCGTCACAGAGTATGACAATTCGAGCGTTGGGGAGGAAGAGCGATTTGCCTTCCGCCATATCGTAGCTGCCTTTACTGATTGGCAGGTCTATTTGCATTTCCTTGTGTACATATCAGTCGTTGCTCCTCGTGCGTCACAGTTGCACTTCTTGAATTGGCAGTGTGAGGCTCACCATTTTGACGTAGTGTATGGCATTACGTTTTTCCTTCCGTACGTCGTTTCATTTTCGTGTCTCTGGTGCCTTGTGAACATGTCTTCCTTGTGCGTAGAACCATCATCAAAAGGTTCGTGACCATGATTCTTCTCTATCACCGGAATTAATATCAATGTTGGGTCACAGTTTTGGCTACACTACTGCTATTAGTCAACTCCTTACCGTCCCACCATATTTCGTCGCCAGTAGGTTTCTCGAAGAATCAATCTTTATTCATCCACTTACACAACCATCTAGCGATCGTTCTTTTGATCTGGGGGCACTACTCGGATAAACTCAAGATTCGCTCCGTGTTCATTTACTCTGGGCTCCTCTTGCTTTTAATCGGTTACTCTATCAACATATTGGACGCTCCAAATAGTGTCAAGTACTTCGGTACTTACTTGATTGTTGTCGGAAGCTATGCTTGCTTCCCTGGAGTTGTTGCATGGTACGTCTCAAGTCTCCTTGTCCAACTTCTAACCGTCACGCATTTTGGATAGGCTCGGAAATAACCTAGCTGGTCAGTACAAACGTGCTGTAGGCATGGCGATCCACATCGGTTTCGGAAACTTTGGCGGCGCCATCGCTGCAAACGTGTATCGACAGCGGGATTCGCCACGATACATTCTTGGCCGTGCGTCGTATTCACGTTTTCCTTCTCCCATGGTCATTGATCCATATGTTCTCTAAAGACGGCCTGGAGTTGATGTTTGTCGGCATTGGCTTGATTACCGTGCCCATCTTGGCATTTGTGTACAAGCGCATCAACGACGCGAGAGACAAAGCACTGCGACGACGTATCGCGCGAAGAGAAAAGCTGGAGTTGTCGATTCAGCAACTGAGAGATTTGGGCGATCGTGCGCCTGATTTCAGGTATACGCTGTGAGGATGACATGAACAGCGTGGCGTGGCGTCCAATCAGACTCGGACTATGTAATTGCATATTTGTTTTTCGCGATGTTTCAGGATGGCAGGCGTCATGCGGGCGTGACGCGTACCTTCGTCTATGTTACCGTACAGTTGTTTTTGTGTGATGTATATAGGAAGCAAACTTGAAATCTCAATCGTCGTGACGGTCGTTGGAATTGAGGTGTTGACGTTTCCGGGGTATACGGTACTATGTACCAGTGACTGTGTGGGGACAAGATATAATTAGCAACGTCCCACTGGAACCAAATTTATGACATTTGGTCCCTTACTACTTTACCACCAAGTTACCACCAGCCGTACCATTGCCATCGGCAAAGTCCTCGATGCCAACTCAAAACGGGCCAGCATGCCTTAAAATGGTATTGTCTAGTCCAACCGTGCAGGTGTCGTACCTTGTTGTCAAGGTTGGTTTTTGGGGTTGCCGTTTCAGATAAGCCTCAGGATAGCAGCGGCCTGTAAGATGATCATGGGTCTAGAAGCGGTAAAGTCCGCCGCGTTCCACGCAAACTTGTTCGGTTCAAAAAGTGGGTGCAAAAAAGGTATGAAGTCTTTTTGAAGCTGGCACTCTAGTTTCTTTTCTCCTTTCTTCTTCCTTACCACCTCCAAAGCTTTACAATGTCGATCACACTCGACGTTTCAGCAACTCCAGCGCGGGACGCTAAACAGACTGTCAATCTCACTGCAGCACAAGAACGGAGGATTTGGCGTCGGATCGACTTGCGTCTGATGCCCATCATTACCATCATCTATTTGCTTTCGTTCATGGACAGAGGTACGTAAATGGATGTTTGACGAATTGACTTTACAGGCCCTTTACCTTGAATGTGTGGCTAGGAAACATTGGTGCGAACGTGGACTGCTGATATTATCCAGCTTTATAATTTTTTTCTTCTGGGAATCACCAGGAAACGCCAAACTGGATGGTCTCATGACCCAGCTCAAACTCACCGGAGACAAGTACAACATCGCTTTGGTGAGTAAGACGGCTGATGTATGTCTTGATTGACCGTCGAAATATGCTCTGGAATAGACAGCGTTTATGATTGTGCGTTTCCAAAGCTTTTACTCGAGCCTGCAACCATGATGACGAGCCTTTACTTTAGCCATACAGTGTACTCGAGTTTCCGTGCAAGTAGGTCTTTTCGTCACATGGGGTTTCGGCTTTTAAAAATTAGCGTTGCTTACTTTCAAGTCTCGTTCTCCAAATTTTGCGACCTTCGAGGTGAGTGCTCGATTTGATGAGAGGCAGCGTCGGTGAGATAACTTTGACGGATGCAAGATGGATTCCAACGATCATGGTTAGTATGAGAACAGTTTTCGGTTTGGCACAGAGCTCACCTGAATGCCAGGTTCTATGGGGTCTCTCAATGTGAATATAAAAGTCATCTTGCTAGACGTTGATCACACAACTCATCCATCATCCACAAGGACGTTCATGGGTTTTGTCAAGACGTGAGTTCAGCCCTTGTCTTCCGATGCCTTGAGCTGATCGTTTCACAGCTACCCTCAACTTGTTGGGGCACGTGTCTGTCTCGGAGTCGCAGAAGCCGGCTTTTATCCGGGAGTCGCGTACTAGTACGTCCCTCGTGCATCCGCTGCTTCTAGAGCCATGCCCCTGATACCCATCATTGGTAGCCTTACGATGTGGTACCCCAGGTACATGTACCAATACCGTGTTGCACTCTTTTCTGGGGCTGCCACGATGGCCGGTAATTCCCCCAGCTCGTTTTCTTGTTTATGGTGTCACCTGATGTATTGTTAGGTGCATTCTCGGGGCTTTTAGCATATGCAATCAACTTCATGAACGGTGATGGTGGTCTCGAAGGGTGGTCCTGGATATTTGTACGATTATCTTCTGAATCGACATGTTCGCTTGATGCGACATTCCTTGCAGATACTGGAGGGTCTCGCGACTGTAGTAGTGGCGTTGATTGCTGCGTTTGGTGAGCTCGACAATAGGTCTTTATATGTTCAGCGAACGTATCTTGATCTACGCTAGTCATGGTTGACTATCCGTCCACTGCCAAGTTCCTCATGAAGGAAGAGCGTTCTTTCATCACCCAAAAACGAGGTGAGTGTTTATTAAGTATGATATCCCCCACTTTTCGCCTAACATGTGCATCCCTATACAGTAGAATACGGGTCGCAAGACGAAGAAGATCATGTTTACGAGCAGGTTTGGGCGGCGCTCACCGATTGGCAGGTGTGGGCATTATCGATCATCGAGCTGTCCGTCATCGTACCTGGTAAGCATCTCGGCTATCCAAGTAACCCGTGCTGATCTGTCCTGAATTGAGTGTATGGCATCACGTTCTTTTTGCCGTGAGTGTTGACTCGGATGATGATGACGATCGCTGACGAAGTCGCAGGACCATCATCCACAAGTAGCATCACTCCCTCCCGCTCCAACGTGCGCGACTGACCATCCCACAGTTTCGGGTATAATACTTCCATCAGTCAATTGCTCACAGTCCCGCCGTATATGCTTGCCAGTGAGTGAGCGGTTCTGTAAAAGTCGAGCCTCTTGCTCAGCGCCCCGGAGTAGCCGTTGTCTTGTTAACATTTGCACACTTTTCCGATAAACTTCAAAAACGCTCTCCATTCGTGTTTGCTTCTCAATTGATCGCACTGACGGGGTATGTCATCAACATGTCAAATGCCCCATCGGGCGTCAAGTATTTTGGAACTTTTCTGTGCGTCATCGGGAGCTACTCTGCCTTTCCTGGATCGATCAGCTGGTGCGTGAGCTTGGAATGCCCAACGCGCCGAGAAATGCTGAGGAAGAGACGACAGGTTAGCGAACAATCTCGGGGGTCGATATAAGCGTGCGGTTGGCCTGGCGATACAGATCGGTGTGGGCAACATGGGAGGGGCAATCGCATCCAACATCT